>VZTN01025994.1:49084-105156 GCA_013400515.1 Erpornis zantholeuca
GAAAGTCAGGAGTGGAAAAAAAAAGGAAAATCCAAGTGCTGTCACTTGTGTGGAAGAAAAATGAATCAGAAAGAACTATGCAAAGTCTTCATTTGGATCATCTGTTCTTGTTTGAGCATCTGGAGGTGATGCTCCTTTAGGAGCCCTTGAGGATGTTGAGGAGCCTGGAGCTTTGCCTTGCCCTTTTGGCTTTGATTTTGCTGTAGTGCTTTGGCTGGTCCATGATTCCCTTGGGGCCATCCATGCTCAGGTGGGAAGAAGAATTCTGTGTTTGTATCACACCTAAGCATAAATGGCACAGACATCCTTCCAGGCATCCTAGTGGGGTCAGAAAGTTATTATGTGAAGAGTGTACCACTGAACAGTATTTAATTGTAATTAGGCTGTGAGTAGTGATGAGCATAAACCAAAACCTGACCTTTGAGATGGCTGTAAAACCAGGACAAACATCCCAAGTCAGGCTGTGCATCTGTTACTGCACTTCAGTACCAGCCTTGCTTTGCTTCAGAGCCCTCAGGATGGTGTTCAGACTTGTGTAAAGGATAAATACCTTGCAGAAGCCCCTAGTAAAAGGTGATTAGAATATATGCTGTCTCTCTCTGGAGGAACAGAAGCACACCTCAGATGCTCAGTATCATTTTATAGTGGCTGCTGAAGAGTAAAGAGACCTTTTGGTGCTAATGGAAATTTTGATATGGACCTCAATGGAAATTGCTTTCAATGCCTATCACAGACTACTTATATGGACATTCTTAAAATAAACTAGCCACTGGAAAATTGCTTCCAAAAGCAATACATCAAACAACCCATCATGCAGGGCTGGATGATGTGTAAAGTCTGAGCCCAAAAGTAGCCCAGCTCTGCTCTCTAAAATGGAGTTTGAGAAACCATTGCCGTCAGTTCTCACCCACTGAGAAACTTGCTGAGGTTCTGTTTGTTGTTCCTTTCTAACAGAAGAAATTCTCTAAGGCTATCACCTTTGATTTAAAACACTTTTTGGTTTTAAGCGCTTTCTGTCTTAGAGAAAGGCTTATAAATGTAATGGTTCTTCCCCTATACCTAAGTGTCTAGAGATATGACATAAATATATATATATATATGTATATACACACCAGATGTATGTGTAACCTAGATATAGAGCATGCATGAATCAAATGTGAGCACTGTATTAGTTTTGTTCTCATATTTGATGGAAGGGAAAAGCAAGGCTGACTCATGATATTTTTGCTTGTGTGCAATGTGTTAATCTGTTGGAAAGTTACCTAGTGAAACATAGATATTTCTGGCATATTATTGTGGAAAGTTGGAAGAACTTATAAATAATTATAACTGGTCTGAGGCTCCTATTATTGGAAGTAATGCTAAATAATTTGTGAAAACATCTATGCCAATGTGTAGTGCTTCTGAAAACCTTGCTCTGTGCAATGAGCAGAAATTGGAAGTGTTGTTCTGCTCCTTATTGTAGATAATAATGGTTATATGCTTCCTGACTTGTGTTTTTTGCAGAGCTCACTTGACAGTATTTCCAATCTCATTGCTTTGCTTCGTTAGCAATCAGTGTAATCACGACTGAATTGGTTAAACACACCAAGAAAACGCCCTTCTTTTCTTTTTATACAGCCAAGTTTAAACCTGATGTGCAAGATAATGGTGAATCAAGCATGACATGTTGTGTCTGAGTCTGTAACCAAGTAATCCTGATTTCAGCACATGATACAGCAACCAAATAGATAGGTCTGACTGAATTTGAGAACACGTGCGTTCATCATATGCTTGCTAATTAACTGAGTGATTACCTTGAAGATGGTCTGTGTTATCCACAGCCAAAGCCAGATACTGAATTAGCACATTATTGTATGTATAAGACAGCACATATTGTAGTATATTTTATCTCTCTTTCCTCCCCAGGGTTTACATAAGTCTATTTGGCAAAATAATCATTTCTGTCTTCATCTTTCTTTCACCTTAGACAGGATATTCCCACAGACCGTCCAATTTAATTTCCATACAGCCAGCACAGACACTTTTACATTTTAATTTGCATTCCACTGGCAGATGCAGCCTTCATAGAGCTATTTTGCATTTTGTACTACTTCATGGTAGTCTGCTCTTCTATTCTCTGTTTATCTTGGGGGAAAATAATGACAAACTTCCCTTTTAAAACTGATGTTTTATTTTCTTTATAAGGAAAATAGTGTATTTGGCTTCAATGGAAAATCTTACTGTTCTTCTAGAAACTGCATTCTCCCATTCTATTTCACCTTTTGTGCTGTAAACCACCTTTTTTTTTTTTTGGTCATAAAATAGACTTATCACTCCTGCCTGCATCCATTTCTTGCTATGAATTTGGATGGAGAAAATACAATTTCCTCCAGTGTATACTTTAGTCTTCTTTGTTCTCCGTTTCAAAAAAATCCATTCAAGGATACAATAATGCAATTATTTTTTGTTTTCTAAGATGACATCCTTCTTAATAGTATTGTATATCCTACAAAATGGTAATCAGGGCGCTGAATAAATTTACCTTTTTGTGTGTTCAGGGCGACTTTAAAAATTCTGCATGAGCCTTCTCAGGACTGAGCTAGCCATTAGTGATTGTGCTTGGGGTTTTTTCTTCACTTTGCTGTAAGCAGAGCACTACCTCCTTTAATTTTCTGTGTCCTTCAACAGAGTGCATTCAGGTATTGGCAGCACCGCAGCGCAGTGGTTATAAAGTTAAAGGAATTATTTTGCTGCAGGGCTTGCAGCACTAATGGGATGGTATTGATGGAAGTGACAGTAGCTCAGCAGGGTTGCATAACCGACTGAACTCTGCCACGCAGGTTAAATAAAATATCAGAGCTCGGCACAGTGCATCACATTGTCAATAGTCTTCGTTTGTGTCTGGTGTGTTGGTATTTGCAGTGATGAAGCTCCAGGCAGCCAGTTGGTTACAGATAAGTTTCACATTGACTGGGACTCAGTGCTTGTCAACTCTGATAATGTCATCGTAGCTCGGTTTGATGGCAGAGGGAGTGGATTTCAAGGCCTCAAGATCCTACAGGAGGTCCACCGCTGCTTAGGATCAGTGGAAGTGAAGGACCAAATAGCAGCCATAGAGTACGTATGTGCAAACTCTTCTTCTCTTTCACCCTGCCTGCACCCGGATGAATGAGCATCTGAAACGGCCCAGAATGTTCTCTCTGCATTGTTAGTGTTTGGTTTTTAATGCAGTTGCAAGTTTTGAAACCATGATCCTTCCATTACAAACAGCAAATTGAAAAATCAAACAGGTGGTTTTGGGGACTTTTTTTGTGTTGGTGCTTCTCTTTGATAAAGCTGTCCTGCTCTGTGCAGTATAAATATGCCACCTGAGCTAAGTCATATTTGTATCTAATCTGTAGGTAAATTTCTTGCTGTACACATTAACATTTAAATGCAGTTGTGTTACAATATTTTAGATCTATACCATAGGATCCTGCTCTCATTTCCACCACAGAATTCCAGAGTAATCACACAAAACAAATGGAGTTTTAAGTGTGTAAATGAGAGCAAAATCTGGGCAAATGTCTGTTATTTCTCATTTGCATTATCATTCATAGACTGATAGAAGCCCAGTAGCTGCAGAAAAGAGTAATTTCCATTTGTGAAGTAACCATGTGTAGCTTTGACAACACTCCTTACTCAGGGTGCATGTGTCAAAATGGCTCATACCAAGGTCTGGAGGGACTTTTTCTCTGATTTCCCAGGCAAAGACAGATTTTAAGCCAGATATTTTTTCTCCTTCTTTTGAAATGAGTTGATGCTTCAACCATTTAATGAATAGGAAGATGTGTCTGATATTTCCCCTCAGGTTATTCTATCTTTTCTGTATAAAATTCACCCTAAATGATTAATGGCCTTGATGAGTGAATTAATTATCTGAATGTTTATCTAGATTCAAGAAGTTCCATTCATCTTATCTTCCTTTAGCTGGTGCTAGGCACCTGGTCAAAGCCAGTAATTTAAGCTCTAGGCAGTGGAAGATCCTGGCCTTTCTGAAGGATGATCCTCCCTAGACTGAGAGAAGTTTCCAGCATGTGTAGGAATGCTAAAGGGTATCTCTCTTCTCTCCATTAGCTGGAAAGCAGATGTAAATGGATAATTTAGACAAGATGCTTAAATTCAGATATCTAAATTAGGTGAGATGGGCCAAACACCAACTGTTTGCTTTACAAAAAAGGAATTAGGAAGCAAATGGCATTTCCCAGTGCAGTACTACTTGTATGGATGTAATTTATTCTTCTACCTGATCTGCATGTGTGACAGTTCCTTAATGCACTAATAATGTTCTTTACATACTATGTTCAGAAATAAAATCTACCATTTTGCTTTGCCAAAATTAAAAAAGACACTTCTTTTACTTTCAGATCACTTTTGAAGCAGCCCTTCATTGATCCTAAGAGACTGGGTATATTTGGAAAGGTAAAGTGCAAAAACAGCAAGATATATCATCATGATTCTTTAAGAAAATACTGTCAGTTCATAAACAAATATATTTCTCTAATTTCCTAAGACAATTTCAGTTATTAAAAGAGGGGGAAAAAATCTATAATTTACTCTCTGTTCTGTACAGTATTTTTTTCTCAGAAGAGATATTTAAGTCAATAAAATCGCTTTTATGGTGTAACACTATTTGCATTTCAGAATCTTAAGGAGAAAGTATATGTTAAAAATTTTGCTTTCTTTAGGAATTTTTAATAGGGACTTGGTTTTTGTGAAAGCTTGTTTCTTACAGTTTTATATTTGGGCTGTATTTAAACTGACAATGTTGTCCTATAAAACACAGGTTTTATATCTGAATGTTTTACTGACCCTTGAGCTTAGCTGAGCACCCACCCTGTGGTCCTGTCAGCAAGTTCCTTGTTGCACCAGTGAGAAATCTTGCCTTAGCTATTTTATCAGCTGTGTGCATGCCATTGCCCCTAGCATGAGGTACAACGAGGCAAAGGCTTGACTTTTAGTAGCAAACTAAACATTATTTTACTGATGTCTGTTAAAAAGCAGCAATTAGAAACACCACACAACTTCTGCTTCGTCTATGAACTGGCATGAGCAATCTTTTAATTTTCTTTTATTTTTTTTATTAAAAATGAAGCCGTTTTGTGCCTTTGAGCTCAAAGCAATAACAAACCATGATCAAGTACCCCCCAATCATCACTTTTAAGAGCAGTGTGCGTTTCACCATGAGGTGCCTTAGTTGCCATCCCCACTCTGCTGCTGAGTTGCTGCACAGCCTCAGGCAAGCCATTGACCCTGCCTGTCTCACTCTGCCTGATGCAGGATGAGGAGATTGACATTTACCTCCTGCATGGCAGCATTCTGAGGACAGTCTAATGTTTGTGACTGTTATTAGCATTTCACATGAACATGACCTTCCTCGAAGACCTGAGCTCCTGCTGCATTCCTTGAGCTGAAGGAACCATCACTGCAAGATTTTCACTCGGGTCAAAAGCAGTATTTGGGTTGTAGGGAAGCAGCCAAAGATTTGCCAGCTGAGGATGGGCAAGCAGGACCAATTTCATCTCCCAGGTGATCGTGGCACACATTTCTATTCAGCTTTTAATGCCCGTTACCAATGTATGTGAAGGTACACATGCATAGAAGCATCAGCGTTTCTCCATATCCTCTGCCCCTTTCAATCCTTTGATTGAAATTACTTTATTTCAAGATTTGAAATACCTAAGCATCCAGAATTGCTTGGTTTTGACTTTAGAAATTCTTTTCATTGCTGCTTGAAAATTCCCACTTGTTTTCTGAGAGAGATTCATCAGTATCTTTTTTCCTAAGAGTGATGTGATGAGACAGTTATTGTATAGCATGCATGCAACAATGGCTTACATATTTGCCAAGGCCTGCCCCCAATTTTCTTTTCTTTCACAAAATATTATTGATTACCATGTTCCAGCATTTATCTTCTGAAAGCAGTGTTGAGGAATGAGGAGTGGGAAATTCTATAAGCTTTCAACACCACTTTGAATTCAGGGAAATTTCCTCTTTCCAAGTTAACCTTTCAGAGTTCTTTTTTTGCTGTCATAAGAAAAAAAACCCATAAAATTTAAAAGTCAGTTTTATAATTAATAATAAAAAAAGCCCTATTTAACAGCTTCTTAGGGTTAATTGTATTTTCCTCTACTCTGCTTCTTTTAGAGTCAATTAAAAATCTACTTTAAAACTCATTTCTTTTTTATCACATACAAGAACGTGATAGGGAAACAATTTATTTTTTCTTTTTATGCATTGAATTTGCCTTACTGATGGAAACAGCGTATGCACTTTGCTTGAAAAGAAGCTGAAATGGCTTAAGGCTGACCTGATGAAGCTGGGCTTAGGCACACTTTCAGGGAGCTCTTTAAGAAGCTTCAGAGCTACACAGGAGTAAAATTCTTGTCCCAATCGGTGACGTCAGTGAGGCACAAGAGTCACAAGACTGTCCAGAAGGGCACAGTGTGGGAAATCACTCTGCCAATGCCCCCTTGCTTATCTCTGTGAGGGGTGCAAGCCCAAGTGAGGCATGACCAAGGGCCTTTCTGAGCTGTTAGACAGCCAAGAGTGGCTCCCTAAGTATAGTTTGTGGTTTTACTCGAGGAAAAGAGAATTTAAAAATGTGTTGAAATTCTACAGCCAACGTCTTTCTTGAAAATGTGGCAATTAGGCAGCAACCCCAAAAACCCAGCAGATGAGTGAGGCACCACATGTTCTCGCATCAGGACATGTGGAATACCAAGGTCACTGTGAAATGCTTCTAAGAATTTCTAAAAAATTCACTCTGCAGTGTTTTTGTCCTGGAAAGCCTGGCTGGAAGCAAGGGCACAAGCACAAAGGGAAGAACCTCCCAGGAGAATTATACAAGCTCTTAATGAAAACATGGAATAAATAATAAATAACCTGGCAATACCTATCCTTGGATTAAAATTGTGTTGTGGAGCTACTGGGCAAGACACAAACAGAATATTAAACAAAAGTAAAAGCAGAGAAAACCCAGAGGCAGAGGAAAGTTGCTCTTCTCTTAAACTCTTTGAATTATACAAGTTACAGTTACAGGTCCCCACTCAGAAATTCTGTCTTAGGTGAAATCTACTTCTGCCCATGAACATATCTGGATGGCTCTTGGCCTCCTGGGCTGAAATTTCTGTGGGAAAGGAATAACTCAGTTCCTCACACTCCCTTGAAAATCCAGCTCTTACTTGGTATTTTCTTCAGTGTGTCCATTCCCACTTGTTATGGATTGCTTCCAAAGAACAGTCCTCTTTGCTTACATTTCTTAAATAAGGTTAAAGGGTTGTCAAATATTACCGTTCTTCCACAGAAATCATCTGTTCATTAAATATTAAGACAGGAAGAACAGGAGCAGGCAGCATTCGTAAAAGTCCGTGAGGAAAAGGTGAGCAGTTGATGCATAATCTTTTTTTGGATCAGCTGGTGTTTTCCTTTATATTTTCCCTGTCATGGGATAGTTCTGTCTTCCTGAAGTGTGTTGTGCCAAACACCAAACAACAACAACAAAAAAATACCTGAAGAAATACCAATTTTTCAGTACTGGTGAAGGGAAAACAAAGACGGCAAGTAGAGAAATTTGAAGAGAATATACGAGAGAATATATGCGAAAATCATCAATCCCAGGTGCCACAAGTCAGAATTTCATTGTCTATGAGTCTAGAATGATTACAGGTGTACAGAAATGGATTGCCAGTGTCATTTCAAGCAAATCTGTGGCCTCAAGTTGAAGGTCTCACAAAGGTTTCATGACTCTCTGGTGTCAACTCTTCCAGGGGAGATGTGTTAGAACTTTGCAGATGGTGAAGAAATGTTCCATACACACTGTTATTATTAACTGCATAGTTTATAGATCATGACCAGGTCAATGAGATCTTTATGCACTCTTAAACTGTAAAAATGATACCACTGGATTAGCACAACAGCCTTTAGCCTTATCCTTGCTAGAATGAAATGAATGAACAGAAATCCCAATCCCGTTGCTAGGGGTACGGTGGCTACATCACATCGATGGTCCTCAAATCCAGCGAGCGGCTCTTCAAGTGTGGAGCTGTGGTGGCACCCATCACGGATATGAAGTTATATGGTGAGTGCTCCCTGCCCTACACTGTGTGATAGGTAACTCAAAATACCTTCTATTCATGGAGATACTATTTATTTTAACTAAGGGCAGGTAATGTAACAATATTAGTGATATTTCACCTCCCTATCTTGATCTGTTTTTTAAACTAAAGTGAAGCAAACACTGGGACAGTTCACCAAAACCCAGCACTGATTTTGCAGTTACCTCATTTCCTAAGAATCCTTTAGGTATATCATCACGAATCAAGACTTGCATGAGGAATGAATCTTTTAAGATTAGCAGTGAATTCCCTACAACACCAACCATGTTGGCATTCAATCACAGGTTATTTGGTTCCGTATGTGAAGCTTTGGGCACAGGCTACGAACTGTGATACACAGGAAACCAGAGCAGATTATTTTGATGGTCTGTTAGAATTTGGGGTTTAGCTTGTACTTTGGTTTGGGGTTTTTTTGTCATTGGTTGGGAGTTTTTTTATGGGGAGAAATAATTGAGTATTGGTTAGTTTCTTTCTCTAACTATTTAAAAGTGGGTTTAAATGGTGCATCAAAATAGTACATTCCGTGTGTCTAAATGAACGTTTGTCTTGACTTCATGGCTTAAATACCTTCGGACTCTAGGTCAGAAATTATGAATTTTAAAATAGAAATAACTTGGAATTCACAAGATTTATTGTTTTGGTTTTTTTAATGTTTACAGCATCCGCTTTTTCAGAAAGATACCTTGGGATTCCATCAAAAGAGGAAATTACTTATCAGGTAACTTAGCATAAACAAGTAACTCAAAACGACCATTTTACTCTCAAAATGCAATTCAGTTACAGCTTTGTGTGTGTTTGTTCCCTAGGCATCCAGTGTATTACACAATCTTCATGGTTTAAAAGAAGTGGATTTGCTAATAGTTCATGGGACAGCTGATGGTAAGTATTGACAGATGCAACTGATTTGGAGTCAGAGTTTCCAATAGGCAGGTGTTCAAGGGCTGGTGAGGCACACACCTAGCAAGTACATTTGCAGTTTCATTTTTCCTCTGGTTGGGTTTTTTTCTTTTCTTTCAACTGTCACTTCTGACTCTGAACTGGTGACTCTTTTCTTTGCTGAGGATTTGCACCTTTTAAGTGCTGTATGTTCTAATTTGTTTAAATCTCGTGGACCACTGTCTTGCTAGTGAAAGGTATGATATGAATTATTAATAGAACAACATACATTTTTAATGTTGTTTTAAATTCGTAGAAATTCTTCAGAATTATCAGTACAGCTGGTGAAGTACATCACCAAATGGGAAGTTAATCTTTTCATCTAATTAATTACAAGGTAGTGCCGTAGCTTCTGAAGCTACACAGAACCTTTTAATAGCAATTCTTTTAGCAGTAGATTAAGACAGAGAATGAGTAACGCAGGGCAAGTTCTAGCACTTCAGATGGAATCATAAGATTCATCAATTGAGATAATTTGTAATTGCAGATTAAACTTCAGTGTATTTTTCTGAATTTTCTTAATTGATATAAGTCTAAAGAATGAGCTTTGATGCAGGCACAAATCTCAGTGATGCAAACAGCTGCTCTGTACAGACTGACGTGTCTGCATTAACATCCTCATGGATTACAGTATTTTCTGGTGGATGTGGGATGGTGCAAGGTTTCTTACTCAGTCTGAAGCAGTAAGTGCCTGGCACTGGCGAGGGCTGAGGTGACAGTGCCCACGCACAGCTGGCACGGTGCCAGCCTGTCACCCCAGTGTGACTGGCCAAATCCATGTTACATATCCAAAGTGCAACCAGAGGGCTGCAAACACTGCCCAGTGCCTCTCCCTGGGCACAGGGGAGAGGGATGAAAATATACTGGGTGACTGAGCAGGCGTGAGGGGCTCAGGCTTTGCTGATTGCAACAGGCAGCAGCAATTTCTGCCCCTCTGAACTGAGCCCTGGAGGGAACAGGGTCTTTGATAGATGTCTGAGCAATGCAGGGTGCTCTGGCCTGGGAGTCTGATTGCCTGCTGCCCTTTCTCAATATCTCATCCAGTGACACTGCCCAGCCCACTTGCAGCCTAAACTCTACAGGGTTAGGACATGGTAATAATGGTTTTGCCACACAAAGCTGAGGTTACTGATAGGTTCCAGAAAGTCCATTATCTAAAGAAGTGTGGGGTGTAATGACCCTGTGCAAGCAATAGAAAATGCAGTGTGCTTTCTTTCAAGCCAATTATAAAATGCCACAATGTTCAAACAGAATGGTTTTACACATCTCTAAGCTCTCACAGTGTGTGCAAACCAAAGGTAAACAGAGGAGTCCTCACAAAGTGTCTGGAAAGTGCGGCTTCCCTTGGGGCTCTCAGCTCCTTCTCCAAAACCTCTGCTCTAACACCCTGTTGCTGGTGGGGCTGGCCTTAAAGACAGTCAGCTTCAGATCCAGTAATTACAGAGCCTGGAAATATTTTCAGCCAAAGCTGTGTCACAGATAAGTATTTCATATTAATGTAGCTGTTTCTAATAATATCAAACGTTTTCTTGCAGCTAAAGTTCACTTCCAGCATTCAGCAGAGCTAATTAAGCGTCTAATAAAAGCTGGGGCTAATTACACTATGCAGGTATGTGCACCTGTGACTTTTCCTATAAACACAGTTGAACATTTGACCTCCTGTTGCTACTTCTTCACTGCAAAGGACCCTCTCTGCCACAACACAGTGGTGTTACCTCAATTTGCACTTAGAACTTTGTTTAATCCCATTTTCCTCACTGTTAGTGTGGATGTCAGGAGCTATATCATCTTGTCGTTCTCCTGGGCTCTTTCTTCTCTCTCTCTCTTTTCCACCTGTTTACCCTAAAATTTTATACAAAGTGTTCTTTGTAACATGGAGATGTCACTGCTTTGGGTCCCTTTTTACCTAAAATGGTATTGGGTCGCATGAGAGTAATTCCCCCTTATTTTCAACGTTTAAATTTATTGAAAGAGCACCTCAGAGACTCTGTCAAGGCACAGACCTGCATGGGACCCACCCAGAGCACTGGGATGCTGCTGGCAGAGGGTTTTGATTGAATTAGTATCTCCAAATATCCCTGAAGTTTCTTTGGGGTTTGGGCACTGCAAACCTTTTTTGTGCTGGGCTTTAGGTGATCCTGCAGTTTCCACTGGAGTGTGTGAGCTCGTGTCAGGGAGGAGGTGCCAAGAAGGGGGTTGGTGTCACTCCAGGAGGGGAAAAGGACTTTAAATGTAGAATCAGTTCCTACTGCCCTTTTGGTTTCAGCTGAGGGCATGTGAGGGCCTGTGGAGAGAGAAAGAAGCAGGAATGACAGAGTTCTCCCCAAAGAGCCCTGTTGAGCCATTCTCACGGAACCTTGTGATAACCTGGGTTTGAGGAGGCAGCTGAAGCTTTTTGCCTCAGGCCTGCTCAGGTCTCTTGTCTGGTTGCCTAGATTTCTTCATTCAGCCTGCAAATGTTTGCTCAGCCTCGCTTGGGAGAAATTCCCAGTGGAATTTGTTTTGAGAGATAAAAATGCCCACATGCACCCTAGGAGAGAGAGAAGATGGTCTTTGGACGAGATAGGAAGATAGTTAAAATATGAATAAAAAGGGTTTTTGCCAAACACTTAGAAGATGAGATATTGAGAGGTCCCTAAAAGCATGAGGCAATTAATCCTCTTTGATGTTAATGGGATTTGGATGCCTAGGCACTACTGAGAATGCTAGCTGAGTAAACTCTTGTAAGCACAATGGCTGAGAATATAAATTTTTTTCACTTCTGCAGATCCCACTGCAGTGGTTGTTTTATGTAAGTTCAAATTCCAAGAGAATGAGTTTTATTTTGGGTTTTATTAGCTTTTCTTGATGCCATAAAATGAATGTTATCATCCTGTTGTCACCTAAAACATTTTGAAGATCAGAGAAGGAAAATTAGAGCCCTAAATATTTGAAAAGCCTTTAAAAACTATTTACTTTTTTTCCTTTCTCCTCTGCCAGATCTACCCAGATGAAGGTCATAACATTGCTTCTGAGAAAAGCAAATATCACCTTTACAGCACAATCCTTGGGTTTTTTAGTGCTTGTTTAAAGGAGGAGACACCAATTTTACCACAAGAACCTGAAGAGGATGAATAAGGAAGCCTATTTGTGTAGCACCGAAGGGGACTTAACGTTGCGGCTCAATAAAACCTTAAATAAAAGTGACTGTAAGATTGCAGATTCTGCAGAAGCTCAAGGGCAGCTAAAGGATACCACAGTGGAACAGCACATTTACAGACAATGAGCTAATAAACTGGAATTCGACTGCAAAGTCCAAACATATTAGCAAGGGACAAAACCTTTACCTTTGTGGAAGGTCAAGAGTTGGTTACAGTTTCCTGGAAGAGCTTAGTTTTGCATAAGTGTAGGGTTAGTGCATGTTTGTTATGTTAAGCCTCACTGTTGGTTCTGTAAGTGGTTGCTTGTTTGTTTTGGTTTGGTTTTGTTTTGTTTCGTTTTGTTTTGTTTTTTTAATTTAAATGCACATCTTTATTCATCTTTGCATAAGGCACAACCTATCATAAGTATTCTGGCCACTAATATTCTAAAAGGTGAACTGCAATCTAACACTGTAATGTTACAATAAGTGCAATTCTGCTGTCTATTACACGTAAGGAACCACAGAGATAATAAAGGGCACGATATTTTCTCTAGTTTTTGCTCAAAGGGGATATTGTCTAGTGCATCATAAAACATGGATATTGAAAATTATTTCCCCCCACACAATTTCAGCATTTACAATTATTGCTGTACCTGCTAGTAACCAATAGGGGACTTTTTGGTGGTGTGCTCTTGGTCTTTGTGTATATACCCAGGAATCCCTAAGCAGAAAACCTTTCTGAGCTTGAAGACATTTTTTCAAGATGTAATTGACAGCTGTATTTAAAACAATATCTGCAATTGAAATCATTCCCCAGTCCAAAATGTATCTATTGTTTCCTTAAAATATGTTTGGGTTGTGTTTTTGGTATTGTTCATAGTAGTTAATAGTTTGCTGGTTACACTCTAATTTTAGAATATGCTACTTTGTCACATGTAAATTAGATACATAAATATTAAATTATAGTTTCAGATAAAGAAAGTTTATTAACAATGTATAATGCCACTGAGTAATACTTTACTCCTCAAATGAAGACATATTTTGTATAGTGCATCTTCCTTTCCTCCCTCCTGGTCTCAGATGTGATTCTGATGTTCATCAAGGTGGTGATGTAGCTCGAACTCACCATTAGGTTTTATTCCAAGGCTGCTCATTAGGTCTTGCAACAAGGTTTAGCTTCAACAGCATCACAAAGGAATTAAATGTTTTTTCATTCGAGGCAAAAGGAGATCTGACAAGTTAGACTTTTTTATTTATTCAGAGGGCGAGCCCCTCATGCATCTGTTTGTTTGCCAGGGTGAAGTACAGCAATAGAAATTGAAACTAAGGAATAAACAAGGCAGCCAGTTTGGGTTTGCAGGATATTAACTCTGATCATGGAAAGCAAGTGCAGTGTTGGCTTAATTTGAGATATCTTCCTGAAGGTATATGAAAACTCCTGACAGATGCTGTGCCACTTAGAGGAGAATAGCTGTAGGTTTTTTATTTCTGGATATATTCCAAATACTTTCTTACCCAATTAAGGTTTAATTTCTTGCAAGATTAAAAAGAAAGTAATTTTTGAAGGTAAATATACTATTTAAGATGTAAAGTTCTGCATATTTTATGAGAATGGGAATTGTTTTTAATGTAATGAAAAATCACCTGAAGCTTTTTTACTCATCACTTCCTTCTGGAATATTTTCTTTCACTGTTAGGATTTTTTTTTTTATGATGCAAATAATTAATTTGTCTGAAAAGCGTGGTTTTATGGAACACTGAAAAGTCTCTTGTCTTTTAATGTTTAGTATTTCTCTTGTTTTGTTAGCAATGTTCAACTATTTTTCAATTAGTTTAATACAATTTTAATGTGCAATGGTAACCTTGTTTGGGTCCCAGTGTCACCACGAGGTATGGCTTTGGAGTACTTATAGTACAGTGTAGCTAGGGTGTAACTTATGGGGGCTCCTATGTGCACTCCAGTAAGATCACACAAAAAAAACCCCAAAAAACCAAAAGTAAGAGCGGAATTCAAAGAAGGTTTTGCAATTCCTGTTTTTTTATGGAGGAGCGGCGTTTTCAAGGCTTCTGTTGGTTGGGACTGCTGGTTTGTGACTTTATAAATTACACCTGTCACTGAATAAAGGCTCACCTGACAGTACTGATGCTTCACCTAACCAGACATGGTAAAGGAGCTCCTAATCCAGCTGGATTCAACGAGAGGGCTTTCCCCAGTTTGAGCCCATGAAGGAAACACAAGCTGTGTGCACACACTGAGCACAGCCTCAGCATGCAGAGGATACAGAAAAAGGCCAATTCCCCCCAGAATGTGCTGGTGTTCCCCTGCAGCACAGCCCCTCCGTGCTCGTGTGTGCTGTGTGGCACATTCACTTGGGTTTGGTTACCTGCCAGAGCAAGCAAAGAGGGCTTGTGTCCCAGCTGCAGCAAGTGCTCAGGAAATGAATTTCCCCACATCTTTGGATCCCACACCCTGTTCCCTCCTTTCCCCATAGCTCTGTTTCAGGCCCCCATTCCCTATTTATTCTACCCCAACATCCCACCTCCAATTTTCCGGGCTTTGAACATGGCCTTCTGTAGGAATGCCTCTGGCAAGACTGCTATGTTTAAAAAAGCACATTATCTGAAATCTGGGTGGAAACATGGTATGCTTTTAATGTTTTCATTATTTCTCACGCTCTCCTACAAATACAGGTATTTTTATATACATGTGTACACAAGGGTGGGCATCAGACAGGGATTAATTGCTTTTACTGATATTTTTATGCATGAGTTGAATTCAGATATTGCAAGAGTGTTTGCCAGATGCAGGCTCTGTTAGTTAGACTGAGGAATTTGGTGTAGGACATCGATTTGCTTTTGCTGACCTGTTGAAATAATCCTTCCACTTACAGCACAACTGAATGGTGTTACCTGTCAGAGTCTGCACACATAACTAATGGCAATCATTAATTACTCTAGGTGATCTACAGTAGTGAGCAAGAATTAGCACACATTGCACCGAAATAGCACAAAAAAATGTAGACTTTTTGTAGCTTATCCATTGTTAAGCACCATGATGACATTTTAGGTCTGAAAATTTACTGTTTGATTCAGCTGTCCTTAAAATATGACTTACTAGACTAGACCTATTAATTTATGGAAGGCTGGGGAATCAGCATATCCATTTGCTGCTTGCTAGATCTTATCTTTACCTCCTTGATTTTCTCTCTCCTTTTTCTGCTACTACAACTTGCAAAATCTATGAAACCTGTAGGTCATATTGAAATTTCAATTATATTACAAAATCAGGCATAACTGCATGTCAATTGGAATACTTTCCCCAGACTGTTGACTACAAAGAAAGGCTGATTATTTTTTAAAGTTAATTTATTTAATCTTTTGGCAGCAAGGATGGAATTATTTATGACCTGGTTCCATTAACATCTGCTATGATTTGCAGCTCACAACTGCTCCTCGTTCCTCATGTGTTTTTGGCATATATAGATCTTCCCTTGCCTGCAAGTGAAGATGATTTTCTCTGTTCTCTCAGTTCTGGCACTTTGGGTATGGAGTCAGTTAGGTTCATTTAGTTGAGAAATTGCACCTTTTAAGACAGAAGAGCTTTTATTTGATCTGAAGCCAAAGATTCTCCTCAGAAACTTGGAATACTGAGTGTGGGCTCCTTCAATAAAATGCAGAGGATACAAAGTGTGACCTCGTATCCTCCTATTAGACAGAACTGAAGAAACAAGCAAGAGGAGGACGACCCAAAGATCCTGATTATCACTTTCTTCTGCGCAGCTTCAAGTTGCACAGGAAAGGTGCAGTGGTCCTGGTGTTTTATATTTACTGCAAGTAACTCCTCCTGGCAAGTCAGTCGTCTCCAGGGAAGGAAGAACCTCACTGGTATTGATTACTGGTACATCTCCTGCAAAACATCTCCAGTGGCATTAAGATTCCTTGCCTTTATCCTCTGGATGATTTCAAGAGTGCTGCAGAGAATGGGGAGCTCCTGGGATGTGGCTAAGGAGAGTCACAACTTCCCAGGTGCCTGGAGCTTTGAAAAGGAAAGAAAGAATTTAGTTAAACTTCTCTCTGTCGAATTTCAGACATGAAATTGGAGAAGGAGCCCGGCTTCAAGGAGGTAGGTGCACGGCCAGTGTTAGTGATTCGCTCACTGGGGTGGTAAAACTACAAGTGTCTTACAAACTTCGCACCTAAATGTGCAGTGATGAGTAAAATATTTGTTTTCCAATGTCTGCAAATTACACTTTTGTTAAATTAGGCTGATCGGGTGTTTGGATAGAATTAAGGAAATTAAACCACCTTAGTGTATGCAGTCTGAAGTTTCCATTAAACTCGGGACTAGACCTCTTTCTCATATAATTAGTTTGGAAATCCAATATCCTATTTTACCTAAGTGGAACTTAACAGCAATGAAATTGATTTAATAATGTCTATGCCCCATGAGGACACAAATGATGTATATATATATACACAATTCTTCTTAATTAAAATATCCCATGAAGTGCTAACAGCCCTTTTTCAGATTTCATGACCAAAGAAAAAAGAAAAAAAAACAACTTCTGATTGATAAAACCATCAGAGGAAATATTATTGGTAGGGCGATGCTTAGGAAATATTTCCCTAAGGAAAGTGATGTTTTCTGCTGTAATGGATTTGTGTCCTCTGTGAGGTGAGAGTGCAGCTGTCAGGGGTGCTGCTACAGGAATTTTGATGTTGATGCACAGCTGATGTCCCAAGGCTTGTATGGGGAGCAGGTACCTGTTCCCATCCCCCAGGCAGTGCAGAACCTTCTCAGCTCTCTGTGGACGTGGGGCTGTACTCCCAGAGTTTAGTCCAATCAAAGAGCACAGTTGATAGGAAAAGGTGTGGAATTGTTACCTTGGGAATAAGAAGAATGTTGTTAAAAAATGACTGAGCAATGTGGGCACCTTCTGCTGTTCTCCAGTTTGTCTGAGGTGAGGGTGGGAGCTTGGCCAGGGCGCTTGGTGACCGACCCCACGCACCCAGCTGACAGAGCAGCTGGCAGCAATTACAGCTCCAGCAGGGTCTGAAAATGCTCCAGCTTCCCTGTGGAAAAAAAAAGGAAAGGGCATCTAATGTGTGAACAGAGTATCTCGTGTCTCATTATGCTGCAGAAGAGCTCCTGTAATAAAATGATGCCTCCAAAATCCTAACGGAGCACAGCACATGCCTGAAGAAGTGCTCTGGTTTGTTCCACCTCCCAGCTCCTTCCTGGCACATAGATTTGACAAATAAAATAGTGTGTAGAATCCAGCCTTGAGAAGGTTATCAGCACCATTAGGAGAGAGGTAAGAAAGAAAAGTGTTCTGGGAAGACAAGCACAGAGACATTTTATTGCAATGTGTTCTCTATACAGAGCTGTCGCTCCAAAATCAAGTGGTGCACTGGTAACCTTAGAGACAAGTGTAGCCAGTGCTTGATTCAATAAACTTTCAGCTAAGGCAGGAAAGCCAGATCATTCTGTTATTTCCACAAAAGAATGATGAATGACATGGTTCCTTATGGATTTTCAGTCCTGTGTTTAATCTATATCCTATGTTTCACATAGTCATTATAATATAAAAATTATGTTAAATATAATTCCACATTGGAAATAAGCAGTTACAGTAAAATATTTAATTTTTCAAAAGAGTGCAGATTGTTACATTTCAAGATATTTGCATTGCCAAGTTAACTGTTCTTCCTTTTGGGTTGTGGTAGATACTAAAATTATTGGGCTCAAAAGGTTTTTTAATTGGAGTGGAAATTGCACTGAACTTGGACAGGGGAGCTTATTTTTTTTCTTTTGTCAGAATTGCTTATGGAAATACAGTGAATCTGAATACCAGTGAAATATTTGAAGGAGGACTTATGAAAAATGTAGAACATCATACAAAAAATACAAGTATCTAGGAAGGTGAGGACCACAAATGAAGGCAAAAGTACAGTAATTAGGCAGTATAATCAGAATTAAGCAATACAAAAGAAAAAGCAGTGTGGAAAATTGATTTAGGCAGAACTTTTAGCCTTAAAAGGGAGCACTGTGAGAGAGCATATCAAATTTGGTAGCTGTGCTTTATCCTAAATTTTTTCATTCAAGAACTTTCTGAGATGGGGCTGGAAGCAAAATTGTGGGGAGATTTTTCCAACAAGGAGCTGAGTCCTTATCAGTCACTTTCTTATTTAAAAAATATTAAAAATACAAAGCCCAGAGTCTAAGTTAGGAGCTTAGCAATAACAAGTTGGAAGAGCAGGGGTTCACCTGATTTTGAGGAGCACAGTGTTTCAAGAAAAGGCCTCAGCACAGTGGGAAAACAGCAGGGAGCTGAGTGAGGAAGTCGAAATGTGGTTCACAAATGGCATTAGGACCAGACTCTTCCTGTCTTACTCTGATGTGATGTGAAGGTCTAATTTCATTGGTATGCTAATGAGCATTCCTTCGTTATAGCAGAGACCAAACCTGGGAGGCTGAGTGCCAGACGCCTCTGGTGCTGTCTGGGTTCACAACACGACAGCTGACAAGATGAACCTGTCAGTGCTCCCTTAATGTTTGGCTTTCCCATGGCACTAGGGAAGAGCTTAAGAGCAGCAGAAGCCCTAAGGCCTCCTTGGGAAAGGGGGAAGAGAAAGGGAGATGTGTAGTTGGAAGGCAAACTTTCTCCCTCTGCTTGCCCTCCTTGGGGCAGAGAATCTGTCCAGGGAAGGGTTTGGGGTGATGTTTGAGGCTTGAAGAAGCCTCTCCTCTTGTTGCCCCTGCAAGGTTGATCTGGAAAAAGTGGGTGGTGAAATCCTGCTCTTCCAAGGGAGAAAGGAAAGTGTCTCTAAGTGGCCCTTTGAAATGTGCTCATGACCCTGAAGTGTTTGTGAGGTGGGTGGTGGTGCTGAGCTGTGGAAGAAAGCAACCTCTACAGTCCTTCACACACTTTGTGCTCAGGAGAGAAATAAACTTTAGTGAAAACTGCACAGGACCAGCGCTGAGAGCCAGCTGCAGACAGAGCTGCAGTTTATCTAACCATGAAGTCGTGATGTGTTTTCTCTCACTCTTAATACTATATTTTTATCAGTAATTATGTTCTTTCTCTGAGTCTTCAGGCTCACCACAGCTTTAAATATATCCAACTGGTTGTACCTTTTAACTGGATTTCTGTCAGGGATTGTTTTCCTATCATACAATCTGTGTACACACTGTTACAGCTGGGCTCTCCATCTCCCCAAAGAATCATGTCTGCTGCTCTGCCCAAAATCGTGTTTGTGTGCGAGGAGGAATTGCCTCACGTTCGAAGACAAGAAGTTACTGTACAGCAGTGAGACCTACTGCCTCCTGATTATGGCTCTAATTAAACATTTGGGACTATGGCATCATCATCTGGGTACCACCAGAACTAGTGCAGATCTTGGATGCAGGGACAGTGTCCAGAGGGAAAAGGAGAGAACTGCAGTATTTGAAATTCCCCATGAGCTGGGCTGTTGATCTGCAGGCAGGGTTGTTGCCTATGCCCTGCATTAGGTCTTTCCAGCTGAAGTGGTACAAAGAGTCCTCAGATCCTGCAGGTAAGGACCTGTCTGTGTCAGCTGCTTGGTCCTGGAGAGGATGAGCCACTCCCCACCTCTGCTGAGGTGATGGATGAAGGATATCTGATTTATCTTGCCCCTTCAGTCCCTAAAAGAGGGAAAATTAAAAGCAAACCTAACCTCTTCTGGTAGCTCTGTTTAGGATTATGGTTTTGATGAAAAAAGTAATGCAGTCAACCTGAGCGTGTAAAAACAGATTCAGTGATAAGCACCCACTTTTTTTCAAACCAGTCTCTTTTACAGTTTAATCCATCTGCAGACCAAACTCTGACTGTCAATTAATGTTTCTCAGCTTATCAGTCTTGGTTCCTCTTGACTGTCATTGTGTGAGCACAGCACCCTGGGAAGGGAAGAGAGCACACCTCAGAAATACTGATACACAAACTGCAGTATAAAATATGGCTGTTGATCAATCTGAAAGATTTAAGAGCCCTTTTCTAGCATCCTAGCTGAAGCTTGTAATTTGTACAGATAAATATTGATGTTGTTGCCGTAGAAGCCTTTGGTTCTTCATCAACTCCTGATTTGGGTTTTGCTCAGTGACAGGCTTGGGGTGAGGGGAAATACCTGAGGAAGTGTTAACAGGAAACCCAGGAACACTGTGTAACACACACTTTGTTAGTGTTGCCCCTCCAATTCTGGTTCCAGCTTCCATTAGATTAATTTTTTCTAAAAACATCTATGAACCCAAGGAAGCCATATCTGCACCTCATCCAGAAACTGCAATGGGACCCTGAGGCTACAAACATTTTTTTTTTTCTAGATGAAGAAAAACAGCCTGATGCCTGCAGAGATCGTTGTGGATTTTCCCATAAATGTATAAAAACATATTGATGCCAATTCAAGATACCTGTGTATTATGAATATTACTTTGAGAGGGCATATCTGGAAGGAGTGGAAGGAGGTTTCCAGTTCTTTTTCCCTTCTTGTATCACTGGCACTGGCTGCCTATTAAGGATGCTGCACTGCTTTTGTGTTCTGTCCCAATTAACCTGCCACCTTCTCTAAATGAAGCTTGTACAAATGTTGCTGTGCATGACCACCAAATGTCACTGCACCCCAGCACACTCAATAGAGAGTTGGCTTTTTCGTGTTTCCTTTATTATAGCATTAAATAGATTATTTATATATTGATTATTAGAGCAAGTTCATCAGTTTAATGCTGTAATAAACCTGGCATTGAGCATAGTTTTAAACATGTCAAAAGCATAAAAAATATGCATATGGCTGGACCTTTCTAAATTGCAGGATTGTGAACCAGACAGAGAAAAAAACCTGAAAGCTAGATGTGACATTTAATGGCCACATTAAAATCCCTAATAATAACTGACAAGGTAATTAAGGTTGGAAAAAATGCCCCAACAAAAGTGGTTTAAGCAATTACAATAATGTCATGGAAGTAAAAGAACACATCCAACTTGTGGAGGGGGATATCATATTGTCCAAGTAAATTGATTATTCAGATTATCAATGTCTCATTTAAGTGTCTCCAGCTGTATAATGTCAGGTATGAACTGGCACGTCTGACCATTTTAAGAGCTGCAGAGAATTATAAACTCCACTGGGTGATGCAGAAATGTATCTACAGGTGATGCAGGGACCACAGAATAGATTACATGGATGAGGAAAAAAAGGGAAGAAGGTTTATGCAGTTGCTGTTGAAAATCTGTGCCAGACCCAGAGTACTGGAGAATCTAAACCCAGACCTAAGGGGTTTAGTTAGAGATAGGAAGGTTATACTTGATGTAATTGTTTATTTATAAGATAAAAAAATTCTTAGGAGTTGTTTATCCACAGGTTTTTACCCACTCAACTCCTTTCCACTCCACTTTTTGTTTCATTCTGTATTTAATTATTCTGTTACTTGACATTCTTGTTGTTCCTTAGCATGCCCCATGCACATTTGCAGACAGACAGAAGCTGGGCTGTCCGTCTGTATAAGTGAAAACACTTGCACAAAGTTTTTCAGAAGAACACTGCTAAACCAAACTTCTAACGCTCTCCAGGTGAATGCACTAACACTTTATTGCACATCTCAAAATGCCTACAACGGGAAACTAAAATTCTGCTGGAGATCATGAATGTTAAAACCCCTACTTTTATGATGAACTACAGTGCCCAAAGGAAAATACCTAGAGAATTTACCTGTTCTCTTCCTCCTCCCTCCCTGTACAATCTATTTGTCCTTCAGAAGCAGAGAGGGCTCAGCCATGAGCTCCTTAGCCTGTTAAAATGCAAGACATACATAGCTCAAGGGCTTTTGATGGATAACTCAGGAAAGAGATAATCTGGGTACTTAATTTTTTTCTATGGCAATTAGTTTTAAAAAATGCATAAACCATTAAGGCTAAATTTTTCTCAATATAATTGCTCTTAAAACATGCTCAAGCAAAAAATCATCCTGCCTAGCTGATTGTCTTGACACTTTTGCAGCTGGATTCCTCTGTGTTCTGAGTGTAGGTGTCCTTTGCAAGTCTCTCATTCAGCATTGAGGGTTCAGTTTGGAGCAGCTGATGGTGGGAATGTGGGAATTGTCCTCTCACTCCCTCTCCATCAACCTTCCTCAGCCTTCCTGCACCCACTATCAGCTCTGCAGTGGGATTTCAGGAAGCGTGAATCCTGCTGCGATTGATTTGCTGGATTCATTCATATTATTTGAGGGATGTGGCCTTCTAAGAACTCTTGTAACAGGTTGAGTGATCCTCCAAGGGCTGCAGTCAAAGCTCTGTGAGGTCAGCAGGTACCTTGCACAGGAGACTTCAGTGGGTTTGGATCAGACTTTTCCTGCTCTCGTCCTGACATCCCTGCCCTAGTCTGGTGCAAATTCTACAGTGAGAACACAGAAGGAACCACATTGGTCTGATTACAAAATACTGGAAAAATGCTACTAAAGAGTTCTTTTGTTTCCTCTGGGAGAAGAAATTCACCTATTGTATTTGCTAAGGTGCTTTTCTCATCTTCTGAATGTGCTGAAGGAGATCAGAGGTTTCTGGGTTTGTGAGCTGTGCACGAGTGAAGCCAGGGGTAGCTCTGACAGATTTTGGGCCGTGATGGGGACAGCATTGTCCTCCACTGCAGTTACCTTGTTATCAATGTGAGGCAGTAACTTCTAACATGCCTTATTCTGTGCTGTAACAGGGAGATCTGCTGCTGTGTGCTATGTGCACGTTCTTTCTGCCAGGATGAAAGTATTAGGTGTGGGACTCCAAGTGTTTCTCACCCGTTTGTAAACAGACCCTAAGGAGGAGTGATAAGTGTTACTAATGTTTCAGCCAATTTATTTTGACTTGTTCACAGTCTCCCTAATCCTTTTCTAACCATAGTGAAGCACAGCTCTTCCAACCTGAAAGACCAAGATACTGTATCCAGTGAAATTGCAAAGATAACTGTTCTCTCAAGCTAAGTTTACGTCATAAATTTCAAAATATATCACACATTTACTTTTCGTATTTTATGTTATGGCATAATGAGAACACAACCTAAGTACTGGGGCTTTTGGTTCCCCATGTGTGAAGCAGAGGAACAGGCCCACGGTGATGTGAAAATGTGCAGAAAAGAAGTTATGTGTTTACCTTAAACACTTCAATATATTGGCATATTGCCTGTTTTTGCTGTACCTACAGAGTTTTTGTGAAGGTAAGGACAAAGGGAGTAAGCAAAATAAACTGTCTGCATTATACATGTGGTTAAATAATTATATCTATTGATTCTCAGAGCATTTATGTTCAGCAGAAGTGGAGTATATTTCCACTGTGGATTGCATTCTGTTCCATCAGAAGGTGGGAAGAAAAAATAGGAGAAACCTTCCTACTCCCAGCTGAGCATCTCCTGGGTGCTCAGTGAGTGTGGCAGGGAAGCTGAACACACTGACGTGGGCTTCTCCTGCTCACTGATGACCAGGTTCCTGTGTGGAACAGTAAATGTTAAACACAGGAGAAGGAAGAATAAACAATTATCACGGTAATTAAGTGGCCTAGAAAGCCTTATTGGACCTCTACTCCATCATTTTCTTTCAGTGGCTGCCCTGTCCCATCCCATGTTTGTTGTGGTTGTTGCCTGTTTCATTCCTCTTAGTTTTGAAATTTTATGATAGACTCGGTGAAAAAGAAAAAATAACTGTGTCACTTCTGTCCCTCCTGCTGCTGCCCACATTTCCCTCCTCCTGGTTACTGCTGAGGAGTCAGGTCCTTTGCCACCCTGATGGAAAAGCTTCTGTGTGACTGCTTTGATTTTCCATATCCATCCGTCCCAGTAGTTTTAGGTTTTTATCAGAGACTGTATTTGTCAGCTTCCATGAATGGGAGGTTACAAGAAAGAATAATCAGGAGTGAAAATGTCTATATGTTGAGGGAAAACCTGCTCCTGCACTCGTTACCCATGGACAGAAATGACCTCTGTTTGGTATCTGCAGTGGTGAATCTCGTGGGCTGTTTAAATCCATGTGTCCTGAAGGCTACACTTATCTGAGGACATCTCTTCAGGATGAGTAAGAAAAGATTTTCTGGATTTGTTGGGTAAATGAATCCACAGTGTTTCAGCTCCAAATGCAAGTAAATCCCTTTCCCTGGTGTTTATATAGGCACTTCTGCCTGTATGAGATGGAAGCACTGCCTCTTCAAGAGATTGAAGGTCTCTGACAGCAGCAATCAGTCGTATGAAAAATGAAGAATGGTTTTCAAGACTCATCCATCCCTAAGCTTCTCTCAGTGACATCCCTGCTCTCTCTTTAGGAAGCATCTCTCAATGAACACATTTTTTCTCCTGCTGTTGACATCTCTGTTTTCTGCCAAATTTTTGCTTTCAAGAAAGTTAGTTGTGTATTATTTTGAGCTCTTAATCCTGATGAAAACCAATGAGATAAACTGATGCTCCCTTATTTGATGTGCATTCAAAATGTGCAGTCTCCTGTTTTATTCATGTCTAGTCCTTCCAGGAATTGATACCATGAGCCAAGATCCCTGAGAATTACGGCCACCTTGTCTCAAAGTCTGCCGAGCTCCAGAGGATTAACTGCACTGATTTCTGGAACCACAGGGATTTGGGATAAGCTCTCCACATGACACTGGCCAGTTCAGGAAAGCAAAGTAGCCAGATTATCAGTGGGGTGACAGTGATTTTCAGTCATGCTGGGAACCCCCAAAGGACTCTGTATCCTGCTGCCTGGGAGAGCTGTCCTCAGAGAGGTGGTGGAGGGAGGGCAGTAACAGAATTTGTCCTGTCTGTAATAGCTTTGAGTGGACATCCTTGAAGACATCCTAGTTTGCATGTCAATTTATACCAGCCTGTAATTTTGATGGCTTATATTTGTGTTGACAGGTGTTTACAGGTGAGTGAAGTCTTATGTATAACAGGGATGTGTAAATACAGATTGGTGATGTGCAGTAAAATTCAGTGTTTATTAAAAAACAAATGACAGAGACAAGTAGGGCAAGTTCCCCCACTTGCATTTGAATGGTCTTTTAATCAACTTTTGATATCCAATCCACTCACATTTCCAGTGCCCAGCACTATTTTCTGCACAGGGCTTTCTGTTTCATTCATGAGGGCTTGATATCAGGAGGGGTAACAGACTTGTCCCCATGAAAATCAGTAACAGCCCTGTGGATTTCCCCTGGATTCCCTCCTTTCAAAGTCTGATGCAGTGTTTTGCATGGATGTGAATTAGCACTTTGGCCATCCAAAGCAGGCAGCTCTGTGCCCAGTCCAGCTGCTCCTCTGCAAACTCTGCTCTCACAGGGTCCCCTCTCCTTGGTGTCCCTGGAGCTCAGCTCTCCCCTGCAGGTGGCTCTCGGTGTGTCTGGAGGGGATAAGCTGTCACTGCTGGTGAGTAAAGGGCCAGCCATGGCTTTGCACAGCCACTCTGATCGATGGAGTCACACAAAACTTGTCTCCTGCAGTCAAGAGCATGGACACAAGGGCTCCGAGTTGGATCCTCTGCTCTCTGCCATCTGCTGTAGGTGTTTCGGGATGCAAAATCCTCAAAGCAGAAACTGCTTCACACTAAATGTCCACAGTGCTGAAGTGCTGCTGTGTTATGATCTGCAGGAACCTAAGTTACCTTTCTAATACAAGAAGTCTCACAAAAAGATAGAGTTCTTTGCAATACCAGATGACAATCACTGCTTTAGGGTAGATTTGGGAATTTAGGCTGCTAAACACTGATGCATAAGTGTAACACACTGATTCTGTTAGTAGTTTGCCTGTTATAAGTTTCCAGTTTAGTTCCCTTGTTGTCTGATTTGCAGAGGCAAATCCCCACTTGGGAAAGCAGTGGAAATAGTGAAAAGAAGGTCTCACCATCAAATATTTCATTGCACCCTGAGGTTTTGCTTTGCTGAGTAAGTCTTCAAGTGCACTGCACTTCAGGAGGCAATATGGATTCTCAAGGTTTAATGTAGGAGGAACCATTATTCTGTCCTTCTCTTTGTGTCCCTTAGTTATCCTACCCTCATTTACCAACTAACTGGACTTCAAATAACTTGGGGTTATTTAAAAGATAAGATTAGAATCTAGAAATGTCTAAAGAACACACTTCTGAGGGCAGGAGAGATACTTTCTGCTCCTATGCCATACAGAATATGATGGAAAGGTGACACATTTAATGATGCTAACAATTCTTTCTCAGAAGCTGGAGGAGGAAAATGAGCTGGTGGTTTAGTTGTGAGTAGTTCATCGACCTTGGCATGTGATTTATCTGTAGAAGAGCCCATCTGTATCAGTGAACATACAACATTTCTATGCAGCATCCCCAAGATGGAAGACACACACCGAACAATATGGTGTTAAATTGAGAAAAACAGTTAAAAGAGCAGCTTACAGGACATAAGGATTGTTTAAAATGTTCTGATAGATGCCTGGAGTAAATGCCTTGTTAAAAGAAAATAAAACCAACCTTGTTTAAAAGAAAAAACCCAGCCATTCAGGTAAAAGAGCAGTGTAAAATATGCCATTAGGAGGAATAAAAATGTTGTTTAAAGTATGAATGATATGTAAGAATGGGAAAAAAGAAGTTCAGATAGCTGAAATGTAAAGCACAGCAGATGGTTCATAAGAAACTTCAAGACTTGGTTTCCTGAGGGCCTAAAAGCTGATGATGGAAAGCTTTCCAAATCCTGTGGAGGCAGAGAGGCTGCAGGATGCCCGTGGGACAGGGGCAGGAGTGGAGGAAGGGGTGTAAGGGAGCAGAGTGGGCAGGGGAATCTCTGCACAAGAGTTCAAGGCAGAGACAGGACCGTGCTGAGACCTCAGCAGAAACGTTTTTAGAGCAAATCAATAAAATTTACAGTTACAAATTGCCAGGCTCAGATGCTCGTGCCCTAAGGCTCTCAGAGGATCCGAAGTGTAAAGCTGATGAACTATTTCTGGCAGTGCCTAGTGTTTAAATACATCTTGGTAGCAGAGAGGAGAGAGGCAAACGATGCCAATCTTTAAAGCCTCTAAGGAGGGGGTAGGAGCCTGAATTCTGCATCCAGCATGGAAACAGGAGCTGTGGAAAGAAAGGGAGGGAAAGACTCACAGTTTGAGATGATGCAGTGGGGAAGAGGCACCAAGAATTTTGCAGAAACCTCCTCTGCCCTCAGAGCCAAGGCATGTGCACAGCACTGTCCTGCCATACATCACTTGTGGACTTTCCAGCAAGGCCCTTCACCAAATTCCCTTACTGACTTGAAATTTTATGTCCTAGAAAAGTTAGTAATAAAACTACACAAAAAGATGGGAAGCAAAGGTGGGAACTAATTATTTAGTTATTCCAGGAAAAACTGTGTTGTAACCTGTTTGAGGTGTTCATAAATGAAGGAAAAGATCAAAAAAAACGAAGCCAAGAAAACAACTCTGCTGATGGCGCAAAGTTGCTTTGTTCTGACAAGCCCAAAGCTGGCTGCCAAGATGTACAGAAAGATCCTGCAATCCTGGGTGACTGGGCAATAAAACTGCAGTGAAATTCAGCAGCAATAATGCAAATTAATGCGTAGAAGGGAGAAATTGTTCTATTTTTGGGCATGGTAGGCTCTAACTGCACTATTACTATGCAAGGGAGAGATCATGAAATCATTCTGGATTGTTCTCTGGGTACTGCATGAAGTTCAACAGCAAGAAGGCCAAGTAAATCATTAGGGATTATAGAGGACACATAAAGAATAAGGAAGAAAACATTATTATGTGGTTGCAGAAATCAGATTTTTGAAAGCCATCCAGAAATCTTGAATAGTGTCTGTTTTGCTCTGCTCCCTCAAAAAAGGTGACATAGAGCTAGAAACAGTGGTAGTCAGAAACTGTGAATATTTACTTTAGAAATATGATGCACAAAGCAAGTAAATATCTCTTCTCAACACCTAAATCTTGAGACCTGAGTCACTAAAGATCTGCTTGAAATGCTTCCCAGAGAATATCTTCATCAGAATTGGTGAACCACAAATTAGAAATATTCATTTGTTATGACTTTTGTTAAATTAAGTGAAAATTCAGAGAAAGTTGATCTAAGAGAGATTAATGTTTTTCCAGAGAGAAATTGTTCAATTTTAGCAAAAACACATTTTTGGGTTTGTGTGTTTTTAAGGAAAATGTTGCCCCCAGCAGGGATGAAGGATCTGCTGTGTGAGGTGGCACAAGGCAGGCAAGTGAGGAGAGCTGGCACTGCTGGCATGGCACAAAGGTCTTTGCTAGGGGTGAAAGGAAGGATTTGGTTTGAGATGTGCTGTAACCTACCAATTGTGGCATTTCCCCATCACCTCCTAGTGCTCTAGCACCACTTTCCTTGCTGTTTTTTTTCCCCAAACACTGTCTTTCAGCTCCTGCTAAGTCAGGCACGTGCCAGGCGACACAGTGGTACTGCTCCCTGGGGTGTCACTGTTCGAGGGTCTCATCCCCTGTGTGACATCTCAGGAAATGTCAAACCACTTCACTGGCATCCAAGGATGTTCCCTGTGTAATTTCCATACCTTTCAACACTGTGCTGTGCTGAAGTCTGACTTTTATATCAAAATAAAACAGGAATACAAAAGCAGCAGAGAAGTCGTTGCTCTGTACAATGGCAGATAAGCCACCTGAAGTTAATTAAACTTAGTTTTAATTAAAGTTTATATAAGCCAATAAAAATCTAGGTTATGAAATGTTGTTTAATACCAGGATTTTTTTTTTTAAATTTAATTTTGTTGATTAGTGTGGTATGACTTAGAAGGAATCCCCAGTTCTGGCATGGAACTATATGATAAATTACATATAGATGAGGCAAATTAGAAGTTAATACAGCATTAAATAATTTAAAATGTTTTCCATTCCATAGAAACAGAACTGGAAAATGCTAAAGCATGCTCTAAACTGCCTCTTTAATCATGCTGTTAATCCATCATTAGAGGAAAGTGGTAATTTTTCAGGTACTTTGCTGAATAGCACCTATCCATTATGGAACAATAAATGAATTGAGGAAAAGAAGACAGAACCAAAGACTTTGAACAATAAAAGGTCAGTTCCATAATGGAAGTAAAAGGAAAACAGACATGGTCTGTGACATTTTGGACAATATATATACTTAGAATTGTGAAGTGCCCTTGATTTGCCAGGACTCTTGAAGTGAAGCCCTGCTGAAACAGAAAGAATTGCTATTCAACATCACCCAGGGGAGGCCAGGGTGCCTAAAGTTCCAATGGAGGTGTCTCAGAACAAGTGGCCTGGCAGATAAATGGCTTGGGAATCACATTTCCAACCTTGGCAGCTCAGCCCTCATCACCACGTGGGTGTTTCTGTCCTGCCCTTTGGGATTGGAGTATCTGAAATGTTTTTAAGCACTTATTTGCCTCTCAAAATGATGAGGGACCCGATGATTCCTATAAAAAACTGGTGTTTCCATCATTCCAGTTCAGTTACTGCTTATCCAGTGAGCAGGAATTGGATTGTCTCTTTTAGTAGTCACTTCTCTCTGGCACCTGACTTGCAGAGTCAGAGTGAGAGGAGTTGACTTGGAAGAGCAACATGGGTGGAAATTCAGCTTCTCAATGAAGATAACAGTTGGTTGTGTGATTGGGCACTTCTGTCCAGCTGAAAATGTATATAATTTTAAAACATTTGGGGTAAAAAGCAATATATGACATAATATAGTTATTATTTCTTACTGCCAGCAAAATGAGGGGCAGGTGCCCAGTTTACCCTTTACATGAATCCCAAGAATGAAAACTGAAAAAATACTGTAGATAAAAGACAAAAAGAAGACAACTGAAGAGTTTTACTTTAGCATGTGCCAAAAAAACCAGCTGTTGAAAGGTTTTGCTCTTAAAACCAGATATCTTTTATTTTGTACCTCTATTTGCTGAGAGATCCCCCATGGTTGCTTAATTAAAGAAAAGGACAGGCTAAAGTCTTGGAGGAAATGCATCTTGGATGTGTGTTCTCTTCTGATTTGTACCCAAGGACAAGGCAGGGCTAAAATCCACACTGGAGCACAGCAAGGTGAGTGGGTGACTTAAACTGCTTGTACTGAAGGGAGAGGATGCTGTGGAATTTCTACCTTTATATATATATATTTATATGTATATATACACACATACATGTCAAGAAAGAGAGGAGTGCATGTCACAAAAGGTACTTTAGGGAAAATGAAGTCTGGTATTTTGTAGCCTGTAAGATAGAATCATTTGTGTAGTTTTATTGCAGCTGGATAAATCACAGTAAATCAAATTGCATCAAAAGTGAAAAAAAATAAACCCAAACACCTTAGATCAAGCTATTTTTAAAAATCATCAGAAGTCTGATGTATTTCTTAATCATGGGAGAATGGTTATTGTTTCTCCATGTCTGTGCCATGAGACAATTCTGCAGCTTCTTACAGGAATTCAAAGCATGATTGTGAAACTCTTGACTTTTGTCCTCTCCTCAGTTTCTCAGTGAAAGGCCTGTCTGTAAAAGCAGTGAAAATCACCATATTTTATTGTTGGCTTCTGTCCAAGGACAGTTCTGAGGCTGAAATTAGGCTGTCTGAAGATACTACCCCAGCCCAAAAATTGTACAAACCATTAAAACTCTTTTCCTTTTTTATTTTTTCCCCAGTCATGGAATGAAAGTTTTTGATTTTGTAAAATTTTAAGATGATTCTAATAGTGCAGGGTTGCAATCAGTCATCAAATGGCCTTCAAACATGCCCTGCCTCCCTAGAAGGCAGCTGGGGAGGCTGGATGAGCCTCATCCTTCTGTGCACAGATAAATTAAACTGACTTTTGTAAATGTAAGACAAGAGGTAAATCTGAAATTGCCTAACAAAAGAACTTCTAGGAAACCTCCTAGAAACTTGGAGGACTAGAGGGAATTGAACCTTCAAAAGACCACAGGGGAACAACAAATTGTTCAAACCCCTGGTTTCTGGTGTAGAAACATCCTGGGAAATCTGTCTCTCAACCTGCATCTAACACAAGAAACAAAACCAAGTAATTAAATTTACCTTTCTGAAAGGTTCTAGATACCCTTACAACTCTTTGCAGAATAAGAGTCTGTGTGTGAAAACCTGGATTCAGTGCCCAGCCAGAGGCTCCCTACTGCATCCAGTTCATGCTCATTTCCTGCACGTACGACCTTAGGAAAATTTCTGGAGCAGAAACTGCAAACCCTTGTGAATTATGAATCTTTTCTTTATTCTCCTGCTCATTTAAAATATTCTCTCAAGCAGTTCATAATGTTTATTTGGTTTTGTTTTGTTTATTAAAGTTTCTAACATTTTAATACATTAGAGAATGGGTAAAGCTGTTTTCTCAGTGCAGTGAGACAGCATAAATTAAATGAGATGTGGAAAGTTTATCTTTTGCTTTGTGAATCTGTTCATTTACAATGGCTGAATTAGTTCATTTTGCATGTTGATAGAATGTCTTGTTCAATCTTGGAAACCACACAGTATCTTTTTTTTTATTTATAGAAGGTGGCTTGTGCTGTGCACTTCATTAGTTTGAGGGGAAGATGGTATTGTCACAGGGAAAGGGACAGGGACAGATTCTGATTTGGCTTTGCTCTGGATTGAACATTTGTACACTTCTGCCTGAGGAATTGCTCTGGATTTTTACTATAATTCATAAAGTAAGACTGCAGTGAATCTATTTGCTGATTTCATTTCGTTCTCTGAATACTTTCCCTCTCTGAATGATTCTTACATATTTTAGTACTTCAGGTCCCTCTCTGGCTCTCCTTGAGAGACCCTCTTCCACTTTTATTTTGCCTCAGATTTGAGTCTCATTTCTATATTCTTACCCAGGATCTTCCAGGAATACATGTCAGTCATTACCAAAATAGACAATATTTCTACTTCTGGGGGTTTGGAGACTTTCTGAGAACTGTGATGTGCAAAATATACATAGAAATAAAAACCAGAATTACCTATTTAATTAAGTTTGACCTAGTTGTGTTTTTATTCTTTTTGTTTAATATCTCAGATATATCTATCTCTTCACCTGTATGTATCTCCTCCATACAAATATATTCTATCTGTCTATTTATCTATCTATTTTTCTATCTCCTGGTTGTTTGATCCAGTCAGCATTTTTATCTGTGTCAAACATGGGCAGTTGCATTTGCTAATGCAAAGAAAGTGTTTTACAGTTTTTTGATGTCCTTTGCCTTTGTTTGTTGCTCTATAAGTCCTTCAAGGCTGCATCATCCTCTCTGGCCTGCTGGCACAGAGTTTATTGACAGCCTACCTAAAGGGAAGGAGGAATAGGAATAGGAGGAGGTGTAAGTTTGATGGATGACTTGGGTCTCAAAAGCCTGTGACCAGTCCAGCAATTCCCTTTGTTCATTTGAGTTATTCAGGAATCATGTTAGTCCTTTCCTCTCCTCAAAACTAATAAATCTGTGATAGTAAATCTTGTAAGTTCGTGCTGTGACAAATGTGCCTCCAGGCAGTGCTGGAAGGTGGGGCTGGGTCACAGAAAGGAAAAGGAGACCTTTGCACCTTTCAATCTCCAGTCTCACACTCCCCCTTTGGTGCTGTTGTAGTTGTTGTAGGTGTTTTACACAGGCATTGAGGACAAATCACATTTCCCACAACTCTTTCTAGAAGATGGTTCTGATGGAGACTTGTGCCAGTCCCAACGGGAATATGAAATCCTTTTTTTTCTTTTTCAACAGAACTTAATTCTAATTTACCAGCTTAAATATCAAAAACAATCACTCAATAATTTAAATAATGAGGCGTGAGGGACCAAAACCTTTGATTTCTGGCTTTCTGAGGGATCTCTCCTCACTGGGATGTGTAAACTCTTGCTTCTTATTCACATTTCTTTCCCACTAACTCTTGAATTATTTTTCATTTGTTGTTGTAACTTCATGGCAATACCTGGAGTTTGTTCATACAAATGAACACTGGTCAAACCCACTGGTCTTGCAGGGCACTGGGAGGGGGCCAGGGAGAGCAGAGGGGCATCTCAGCCTGCCTGGGGTTCTTCTGCATGGGCAGATAAGGCTCAGGGGCTGAGAGTGGGGTCTGGGGTCAAATTCCCCAATTTGCTTTAGACTTAGGGTTTGCTGGGGAGTTTCTGTCCAGCTTCTTGTGGACCCACAAGTGAAAATATCAGAAAAGCTTCTTTCCATTTTTCCCTTTGTCAGCCTCCCTCCCATGCCTGTGGTGCCTGCCCCCATCTCTGGGGAAAAGGGGTACTTCAAAGGGGACAGAGTGCAAAGATCAGGCTGGAAGGTGTGGGGAGGTCAGTGTGGAGGTCACTGGCCAGGACAGTGCCAGCCACACGAAAGGAAAATAGCAGAAACCTGGGCTGGAGAATTATGTGGGGAATTATCAAAGAGATAATTCACAAGGCTTCTGCAGGAGGGCTGCATGGCAGAAATGTGATAGGAGAGGCAAGCATGTGCTGGACAGATGCAGCCTTTCACCTGAGCCTGTGTGAAGCCACTGCTGAATCTGGGAAGTGCTAAGGGAATTCAAAGCCCCATCCATCACCTGAGAGCAGGAGAGCAGAGCTCTGTGCTGAGCTGAGGGCAGGCTGAGCTTTCTGTGATGTGGAATCCAGCCTTTTCTCTTGTACAGCTCTTCCCCTTTCTTCCTCCAGTTCCACCTGGGCTTTCTGTGCTCAGGCTAAAATTTTCACTCTCAAAAATATAGTAAATAAGTCATGGTTACAGCCCATTCCCCCAAAGGCAGATAATTTATGCAATGATGAAAATTTGTCTAAGTTAACAAGCTGACTTCTCCTCTGCTGCTGACTGCATCACACTGTGTCTGGGAGTGGAGGAGTGGTTTGCTGGGAGTGCTTCTCAAATCCAAAATTATGGCAGGAGCTGAATTTTGGTAATTTTTAAACTTTTTTTTAATCTTTATTTTTTGCTTCATTTTTGGTGGTTCAAAACAAATCACCTTCTGACACTGTGTCATTTAGGACAACAGCACAGGATCCCAGAAGATGATTTTCTGCTATAAAACTGACCCAAGAAATTTATTAGAAAAAGGGGATGAGTATTAACCCTACACCTACTTTCTCTCTTTTCTCTTCATTTTTTTCTGAACAATAACAAAAGTATTCACTGTGTTTTTCTCTGTCTCACTTCAGTTTCTTGTACAGGTGTACAGCAGCAGCCCCACTCAGAATCTGATTTAATTAGGCTGCATGTAGAAACCACACTTATAAGCACAAATGGTCCTTCTGAAGAGCCACTAGAGGACTATACTTCCAAACATACTATTCGCATTTTTGGCCCTTCCCACCTACCATTATTTTAAAAAGGAAATTTTAGAGGTCAGTAGCCAAAGCCTTTCTTAACCAGCCTCCCTAAATGCCTTAGGTGACCCTCAGCCCTAAGACATATTTGAAAAGGGAGATGTCACACACTGATGGAGCCTTTGGAACACCCTTGCTGTCTACAGGCCAGGAGTTAACCTTGAGGTCTGTTCTGAAAATCGTTATCCTGTTTGAATTGTTTCGCTTATGGGCAAAATAACTTAACCAGAAAATGTGGAGAAGGTATTTTTCATCCCAAGGGTGGCTGGACATGGGAGCAGGAGAACTCTTGGAGGCAAAGAGCTGGTGGAGTCTCCTTCCCTGGACTTGGCTGGAGAGGACCCTGAGCAAGCAGGAGAACGTCCAGCTGTCAGCTAAAATTACTCTGTGCTGCTGGCACAGCTGAGAGACACAAACAATCTGTGAGAGTTTTTTCTCCTTCATCCCCTCAGACAGGTCTGTGCATTTCTAGAGCCAACAGGCAAGACCAAGGCAAGGCAAACCCTGTGGCAGCTCCACTGTGATTTAATGAGCCACTTCCAGGCCCCTCATGACAAGGCACTTCTTATTTCCAGTTTCATTGTGAGGAGGAAGGAAGGAAAATATTATCGTGTTTGTGACTGAATTAGCATCCCAAGGGCAGCAGAAGAGGTTGTTTTCAGTCATCTTGAGATGCTGTTCTCCAAGGGTAGGCAGGGAGCTGAAGAAGCTGGAGCTGCTGTGCCTGGGCCATGCACGTCACTGTCCTTGAGGTGGAAATGGGGGCACACTCCTTCTGTGGAGCACAGGGAAAAGGTGGCACAGCCATTCAACATGGGTGAAGCAACAGAGCCTGTGGCCACTTTGGGGATGCAGGAAGAAGCAGAGGAGCTCTCAGGTGAGTTCAAGAATAGAATAAATAAAAAGAGCATAAAGCAGCATTGTGATGACATGATCATTAGTATTTGCCTATCTTGGGGGATTTTGGAAGTGTTTTGTATCTTTAATAGTGTTGTGCTGTCAGATGTAAGCCCTCAGTGGCTCTCTGGGGTGTTACAATGCACATTGTGGCTTCTCCTCTTCAGGCTGTTTAGCTGAGGGCTGATAAGCACTGATAGGCACTGCAGGTGTGGTGTAAATATTAAAATCTGTTGAGATGGCATAATTTAGCCTTCTGATAAGACACAATCTGAAAGCTTTTGCTTGCAGAACCAGTTTACTGCACTCAATGACTGATAAGAATCAACTTTCTCACTCAGTACTCTGTGAAAAATTTTCTGTGAGGCAAATGTTTGAGATACTGCAAAGAGGGATGCAGGGAGCTCTGACACGTCCTGGGGAGGGTTGTTGTGATGGCTCTTGTCTCTCCCACTCTTTGCCAATGGCCTTGCTGTATGGCTCTGTTGGCATTGGTGGTGACCTGGCTCACTCCTGACACTGGAAGGCTTTCTAGTGTGAAATGGGAGGAATGATACCCTGTATCCATCTGTATAGCATGCTGATGTCTGCAAGACAAATGAAAAAAAAACCCAGTCAAATAAAGAAAATGTATGTGATCAATACGGGGTCATCAGTTGCTCTGCAGGAAAAATAGGCAATCTATGTTCTTTTGCAGAAATACAGAAATTAGTTCAAATTGCACGGGTTTTGGATTGAGGCTTCTTCAGTGAGTGCTGTGTTTGACTGACAGGTGTAATTTAAAAGAAGAAAGGATGCTATAAATATTTTTGAAGACAACATAGCTCCATCTCTGAGTGTAGAGGTCTTTCTGCCTCACAAACTACATATAAAGGTGCATGTCCTTAGGAGACAGTAAGTAAAGTAGTAGTGAAGCTTTTATCTCTCCAAACCATTAAACACAATGACAAAAATAAAGGTTGTTCACATAATACCTTTCAAATGGAAAATGGAAGACCACTTAAAAGGATGCTGTCTTGAGATATACACCTTGTATGCTAAACCCATGACATGAAATTTACCCCTTTTTTGATAGCTAATTTAATCAAACACATGTAATCAGCTTAATTATTAGGAATTCCAGAAATGTTTTGGTGTGTTTGTTGATAGGTGTGATGAATGATATTTTCAGATGTTGGCTTGTTAAAGATGCTCCCACTGAGCATCTCTGGTTGAGCTACTTGCTTTGTGATGCTGTGGGGAGTCTGCCCCCAAAGGCTGTATCCCCCTAGAGATTAGGCAATAGATTCTCATGAAGAAAAGCAGAAGTCTCTGAGGAAAAGATATCACAATTTCCCACATGAAAAGTCAAGTTCATTTACAGGGTTCTTGCGTACGGATTCGTGTGGAAAATCCTTACAAAATCACTATATTTGGGCTATCACACAACCTGCTTGAAAGGCTCAGTGGGAGGAATGAGATCACAGGAATGTGAGCTCGACTTTCCTAAGCAGAGCTGGCAGCTGCTGGGCAATATTAGGCTAGTTTGTTATGAACCCCTGGAAGCCCACGGTGACCCACCCTCTGCTCACCACCAGATGGTCTGTGTGTGGTACAGTCCCCCCTGATAAAAGACTGAGGAAGACCAGTAGGTTTCACTACTGGAAATTTAATGAGGAGTGAAAAGGACAAGGCACAGGTTTGAAAGATGCTTCCCTGATGTTTTTTTTTTCCATCTTCAAAACGACCTTGCATTTTTAATGGCTGCAGATTAACACCAGTAATGAATCCCAAGTGTCAGATGCACACCAAGACTGGGTTCAGGAAACATTAAAGGGTACCTAGGAGGAGTCATAGATTTTACACAGAGTACAGTAATGACCTTGCAGACAAAAAGTTAATGATTTAAGAAAAAGCAGAAGTGTTTTTCCCATTCCCACGGTTAGGGAAAAAAAATAGGAAGTGATTGCTTTCCCCAATCGCTTCTTTTGGGATTAGAAACTTATAGCTTTAATGACAAAACATGGAAGGACTTGGGGCCTGCAGCAACACTCACGAAATTCAATGGCTCTGGCTCATGGCAGCAGGGTGCCTTGGCTACACTTTTCAGCCAGCTCCTGTCGGAGGGCTCATGGCCTCAGAGAGCTGCTGGGGAGCACTGAGTTATTAGTATGGAAACACAGACGTGTCTGTTGTGATGGAACACCACTCTTCAAGCTCCACTGAGCAAAATACTTCAATTTCAGAATAGGAAGAGGCAGATGTGGGAGAGGGACCCTCCACTGGTGCATTTGAACGGGCTCAGAGGTTGATGCCAGCTGAAACAGACAGGAGTTATCACCGAGCTCTTCAAAAGGAGCTCGATTTGAAGGTGCTGACACCCAACAAATTGAGGTGGAAGGATGCTCGTTAGAACTAATGACCTTAACAGGAAACACAGTCAAAGCTAAATGAAGAGGTGGTAATGACAGGAAATTCATCCAAAAGCAACATTAGAAACACTGGGAGGTGTGCCTCAAAAAATATTTTTTCAAAGTTAAAGGAAATGTTGTTTAGAGGCCCCAAAAGAGGACTCGTTTGGAACAAATGAGTTTAAATTTTTAGAAAAAGGCAAAAATTATTCTGTGAAAATTATAGATAGATTATGAGAAAGCTGGCAGGAGAGATTAAAGAGAATTAAATATATGATCATATTTGACCAGCAAATGATTGAGGTCCCATCTTGCAGGCTTTATCCAGTTGTTAAAAGTAAAATATTTTTTAAATGCTACAATTTGAAATGAAATTACATATTCTATCTATAATTGGACTTAAAATGATGCCTTCTGGGCAAATTTCGAAAAATATGAATATCAGTCCATAGGTCTGATCCCATCCACACCTGCTGAAGGCTGACTGTCCTGTCTCTAAACCAGAAAAATTTGCATTCTTTGCAGCATTGAAAAATTGTTCTGTATGAAATCTGGGAGCAGCTACAGAATGCTCCTCGGAGCAGCACAGACCCAGGGTGTTGCACAGAAGGTGTGATCCTTTCTCCACATTCCCTCTGCCCCTGGGGCTGGGAGTGCTGCGAGGAGCAGCCAGGCTGGGATCAGGGGTGACTGGAGCAGGGCTCTGCTCCTGAAGGGATTGCTTCTGCTCACCTCAAAGCCATAATGACCTCGATTTTCTTGCTCTTCCCTGTGTTGGCTCTGGCTTATCCCTGCTGTGGAACAGAGGGGATTTCCTTGGCAGGTCTCTGAGCCCTCTGTGGCCTGGGAAACCACGAGGGCACATCCCAAGCAATGTCCAGGTTGTGCATCCCAGCTTTTGTGGGGTGAAGTACCTGCTCTGAGGAGGAGGGAGGGTGAGCAAAGGTGTGGAGCCAGGTCCCACAGCAGCCCAGGGAAGCAAACCTTTTTCATCTGGGAGCCAGGTTCAGACTCTTGCCCAAACACAGGGTTTGTGTCCTTCCCAGTCTGTGCATCCTCCTCCATACAGCACCCCCTCTTCTTCAGCAGACACCCATTAGCATTGTGGTCTGCTATAAAACATTGTTTTTTAGTCTTTAAATGCTTCTTCTGCCTCCATTTTCCCACTACTGCAGCCTTACACAGCAATAGCAGTTAAGTTTGGTGTCTTTCATATCAACACTTAAGCAAAAAGTGAACCTCCAGAGGCTCTAAGTAGGTGATAAACTTAATACTAATTTTTTTGTGTGCACTAAGAGAATACGTGTGAAAAGGTATTTCTCAGCGACAGGATACTGAACTTTCTGTTCTGGCCCAGGAGGAGCATTCTTATTTGTCAGCAACATGAAGAAGGATGCAGGTGCCCAGTCCTAACTTGCATTCATAAAAATCTCATTTTAGTTATTTAGTCTGGTCAAGACTTGCTTGAACATTCCTTGAATATAATTTAATATCAGTCAAGAAAGACAATAAAATCTGTGTTGCATCTGGTGGAGTATGTTGGATCAAAACCTTTTAATGCACCTTTTAGATTTTTTCTCATCAGCTGCAGTTTACCCTTGACTCATCAGTGCCATAGCTGAGAAAATGTTAGCTCAGATTGTATAGCCACTACTTGATACTGTCCTCATTCCTTGTCATGGTTCCTTCCCCAGTAATCTGACATCACTGGGGTTTTTTTCTCTTGTGAAACATTGAATGAAAAATAGAAAAAAAAAATCCCAGGACAGGTGCAGGTAAAAGATTAGGAAGTGCTTGGATTCTACATCGGCAAAAATAAGTTATTGCAGCTGATGTAAAATCACATAGGGAAAGACTCATTTTCTGCCAATTTAATGTAGTAATAAGAGATAATAATACATCTTAGAGTTCTCAAGTAGAGCAGGAGGGTGTTTATTCTTTAGTGGAAGGTGGTGCCATGCCCAAGCCTGGGTATATAGCATAAATATTGTTGGCATCAAACATACCTCAGAGAAGCAGCCAGACAATGAATCATCCACTTGGAGGAGTCCCAAGCCACCATTTATCTTTATTTACCTGCATTTTTTACAGGCATTTGGTGCTTTTGCCTCTGCTGAGAAAACTTTATTATGTGCACTCTGTCTTCTTTTTTTCTTTTTCTTATTAATTTTTTAATATGTTAACAGGAAAAAGTCTTGGCAGGGACCTTGACGCCTCTAAGATGGAAATTCTGTTCTACAGCCAGAGGAATTCCATTAAAAAAAAAAAAAAAAACCCTATTAAAAATTATCTTAAATTATTTGAAAGCATAAGATATAATAATTTAGAATCTGTCTTTCTAAGTTGTGTTATTTCCTTATTTCAATCTCAGTAACAGTCTGAGGCTCCACATGCTTGTCTAAATTTATAGTGGCATTACCTGGATGGTTTGATACAAGCATTGGGAATCACCCTGGGTGACAAGGAATGCAATAAGTTGCCTAATAGCTTGGAGCATCAAATTAAGACAGGGAAAGGCATTTTATCCATACAAAACCCCAGCAATCCCAAAGAAGCCATCATGGGTTTATGAATGGTAGCAGGAGGCAGAAGGTGCTCAGTGGGGAGAAGGCAGAGTTACTTTTGCTACCCTTGAGGATCAGTATTGTGACATGAGGTGAAATCCAACAGGAATGAAAATACTGCCATGACTACAGCCTGACCCCCAGAATTCAGCTTAAAAGTGCTCAGAAGCTGGATCATAAAACTGTTTCTGAGGTGAAAGCTTTCCTTGGACTGCTATTGTGGAGAAAGCCTTTTAAATGTCAGTCGAGAGAGGAAATGATAACTTAAGCTCTTCTCAGTGCTTAATTCTAAATTTAACAGGTGTCACTGAAGGATGAAGGGCTTGAAGCACAGCTAAAACATGATACTGTAGCCTATGTTTAAGAAAGATACAAGAAAATACAGGTATTCAAGGATTGTCTTTTGTGTTGTGGGGACAAAAGTAATTTCTTGAGAAAATAACCATTTTTTGTCTCCTTACCATTGTACCTGTCTTAGACTGTGACCTTGGGCTGTGCTTTATATTATTCTTATATACCTTCTTTCTGGAAGGAACTAAAGATACAGGAGGTTGGAGATATTTTCACCTCTTCAGTCACATAAAAATGGGATCAGATGTAAACCAGAAAAAGGTCAGTTGTGTGTCAGGGGACAAAATGTCATTAAAACCAGAACTCCAGAACTCTTGGCTTCCTTATGGTATTTCTAGAATTAAAATATCTCATTGTACAGCCCATGGACTTCTTCCATTACCACCACCATGAATGCAGAGCACCTCTTTGTAGATCAATTCAGTTATCCTGAGAGCAATATATATCCCCCTAGGAGCAATGTTAATAAAACTGAAATCATATAATCTTTTTTTCCTTTTTAACTGGCAGTTCTTCATTCCCTTAAGGTACAACAGAAGTCAAGAAAGCTTCTTGCTCCTAACCCTCAATATCCCAGAGATTAACATTAAAATGCAGCACATCTTTTTCTAAATCCATAACTGAAAGAATTTCTCACACACTAAAAATGAGGTTCAGGTAGAAGAAGACATCTAGGGGGAGTTGGCAGCACAATCCTTCAAAGTGCAGAAAGGGTGATCTGTTTTCTGACAGCTGCTGAAATCTGGAGCAAAGGCAAGTATTGAGCTGTGTGCACTAGTGATGGCAGGTTCAGACTGGGCCTGGGCTGTGCTCGAGATTGGTCTTGTGCAGGTAGGGATGAGCCAAGAAATTCTGGGCAGAAAGCATCCTGATGGAATCAGGTTCCACAGGTAAGGGCCAGCAGCTTGTGTCACCTCTGGAGTCAGGTGTTCAATGACAGAGCTGAGCCATGCACTCACTGTGGTGTGCAGGGACCCAGCTCTGTCTGTAAAGATGTGTTTTGGTGGCTTGGATGAAAGCAAGCACTTCACAGACTGTGTAACAGTGCTAAGCTTATTTTGTCTCAGAAATTATCTGGAAAAAAAGAATGTTCTTTTTTTTTTCTTCTTTACTGGCACACTTTTTAGTTTTAGAAGTTGATATTATTTCCTCGGCTTTTTTAACTGTTTGGTGAGCCAAGCAATACTTACTCACTGATTTTATGTGCAGAAAAATTGATGTATGTCAGGATTTAAAGTTTGTTTTCTGCTTTTGCTAAATGACAGATCACTTTCTGTTATTACATTTAGCTCTACATCCCCAACAGATTTACTCACTGGTGCAGTGACTGCTGCAGCATCCATTGTTTAGTTATTTACCTCTCAGAGCTGAACACAAATCAGATTTAAGTAGCTGTAGACTCTGGATAGTGCACAGGAGGAACTAGACTCTCCAGGGTGGGATCCAGAGCCACAATGGGGAATGAGCCAGAATGAAACATGCAGGATGAGAGCAGGTCCTTGCCTTTCTTTTGGCTTTCTGAGTCTTATGAATGATGAAACTCAGTATCCCTTGCCCTGGATGGGTGCTCAGAACATTGACCATCTCCCTAAGCAGTGGTTTTTCAGAATGCCATGGTCAGAGCCATGCTCTGTGTCAGGATTGTTCATGTTGGGCATGCAGAGGGAAGCTCTGACAGATAACTCCTTAGGGAAAATAGCATGACAAATTCTATTCCAGATTATTTGGATGAAGAATTTGTCAACCATGAGCTAAAATATAATGGTAGCATAACCAGGATTCGTGGCTTGGTTTCCAGAACTCTGGGGAAATACAGCAATGATTTTTATGTCTCTGTAATATCATGTAAGAGTGTGTCTCCAACCTGTCCTCCTGCTCCTGCAGAGCCCTGCTGGCTTTGCACAGGGGAAGAGGAATACTCCCTTTTTTAAAGGCAGCCAGGAGACTACAATGAATCAGAGCATCTGATAGCTGGCCTGGTCAGAGCCTTTCAGTCTAAAGCAGTTCCATTTTCAGGATAAACTACACACACCTCTGCATACATATTTTAAACACTGCTGAAAAACAGGGAGGTGGCACAGAAGAGCCACAAAGATATTATTTGTAATGTCTGGCAGCAAAAGACAAGAATCTGTTGTGCTGACTGCTCTTAACTAGATAGTGAAATGCAGAAAAAGAACCCACATTTATCAGGGAAACATAAATTATACATTTTGCAAGGATGAAAACCTCTAAATTAGACAAAAGGGACAGGGGCGAGAGGTGGGGTTGGGTGTTTGTAGAGGTGGAGAGTGAGAAGAGGAAAATAATTGAATGTGTGTGGAGAGAATCAGCCATCAGAACAGCTTTTTAGAGGTGATGGTGGGTACCAGAGCCTCCCATGACAGCTGGATAATTCCTAGGAACATGTATATTAACCAAGAAAGGGTTGCATTGAACCAAAAGCAAGTTATTGTGCTCAATACACAGCTGGCATGTAGCAGTCTCACAGAGAAGATCATCTGGTGATTTTATGGTCTCATCAAGCCTTGATTTCCTTAGCTATTCCTGTGAGAAGCTCTGCCCTCCCAGCACTTCCTTGGCAGAAGCAGCTCCTTACCTCTGCCAGCACAGACTCCTCTCATGGTGGAGTCTCTGCCACAAAGGCCAGTCCCAGGACCTCTTCCAGTGAAAACAAGCACAAAACAAAGCCAAATTTATCTGAGACTGTGCAAAGAAAAAAACCACAGTGAATTAATTACTCATGTGTTAAAGGCTTATCACCACGTGTCAGTAGTAGGTGCGGGAGGATCTGAGTACAGCTCCTGAAATTAAAGAGGGAACACTGCTTCCAAAGGTCCACGAGGAAGCTTCCTCAAGCTGGCAGCAGAGATATCTCCAGCACATAAACCTCTGCAGCTGCAACAAGGCTCCACTCAGGTGTGAGAAGTAGGAGATAAGTGGAAGGGAATGCAGAGATTTTCAGCTTCCTCCCTCACTTCTCTCTTATTTTTCGGCTGCATAAACCATATTTTCCCTCTATAAATGTCCAAGACCTTCAGGGTTTTGTCATTCTACCATAACCATGAAGCAAACAGGAACATTTCCTCTGCTTTATCACAACACTAAAGATAGAAGAACTGGTGCCAGCCAGACCAGTACCATCAACCCTCAACCACAAAGCAAACCTAGAGAGAGTCACCTTTTATTGTGCTGCAGCATAAAAGCCTCTGAGCCTGATCCAGGGCCAAGGAGGTCAGAAGAAATGTTCCTGTTGTGCCCTGGGGCTAGGAGACCATTTGGTCTTCCAGTAAGGTTGGATTGTCTCCCATGCATCAGGCAGAACACAAATTAAATGGTATTGAAGATGTTACACGAGCCTTAAGCAGAATAAATATTATATACATGTCAAATCTGTCACTTGGTGTTTCAATAGAAAGTACTTTATACATTAGAATCCATCAGCCTTTACTGCTTCTGTTTGAGTTGATCTCTGCAAACCCTTAAGCTAAATATTGACTTTTTGCATAAAGAACATGACGATGTGCCCAGGGGATGGGGTCAGCAGGCCAAGGAGGAAACGCAGGCTGGGCAGCAAATCAATGCTGAGCTTCAGTGCTTCAGGGCACAGGATGAATCCAGGCATTTTGCTTGTGAAATTACTTGTTTTGTAGTTCAGAAATGGGCAGAAATTCACTGTTTCTCCATATGTGGTCATCCCATCTCAGTGTGTTGATTCAAATATTTTTAATGCCTATTCTCCTGGACTGCTGAAACCAATGCATCTTGATTTACAAGAAAAATTAAGGCTTTTGATGAACATTTTTCCTCCACTTTTTTTTTTTTCTCCTTTTCCTTCTCACCAGTACATGTACTTTAAAATTTCTGGGGTACATTTCTTCTCACATTCCAGGATTCTTTTTCATATTCCCTTCCAGTCTCTTCTTGGAAATTAATGTCACCCTAACTTACTGTGAAACATTCTTTTTTCAGCTATGGGGCCGTGTGCATGCATACATGTGCATTTATATTATATCTATTTGTAAAAAAAAAACTTTTAGACTAATATCTCATTCTAAAAATCTCCTCTGGGCATTTGCCTAATGTACTATAACAATAGAAATATATAAGTAGACATAAATAATAGACAGTACATCTAAAGGCCAATTACAGACCTTTATCATTAGAATTGCAATCTGAAGAATTTTTCTTGATTTTGGCAGAACAACACAAAATGTGTCTTGTCAGTCTGTGTGACTCAGAGCTCTTTGCTATAGTCTAGCACAGATTCTTGAATTTCTCATTACATATTTCTCTTTTATCTACCCAAAAAGCTGTGCCACTTGCTTCCAGCTAACGAGGAATTGGAGCAAATTTTGTCTTCATTGTCCCTTTCCATTTTTGATGCTCAGATGGAGAAGTCACCATTTGGCCTCATGCATTTTGCTTCATCCTACTTAAAAAATCCAAGGTAATTGCAAAAGTGAATTCAATTTATTTTCCCAATGCACTAATGGGGAAGTAATAAGTCAAAGGCTTTTTCACAAAACAAAATGCAACTCGAATGGTTCGGATTTTGCAACCTGATTTAGATGAGCTGTGCACGAGCAGGCACAGCACTTTCAAGAGCAGATTTAAACAGTTGCTCTCCCTGGAGCTCCAAACACTGTGTTTTTCTCCAGGGATGTGTGGGAAATGGGAGGGGCTGGAGGAAAAAAGGCAAGACTTCATCCTTTTGCAGAGTTTGGTCCTGCAGCAGGCACAGAGCAGAGATCTCTCCTGTGCAGAGGCTGTGAGTGCCATGCACAGACAGAGGCAGCCTTGGAAAGGAGCAATTCCTCCTCCCCCAGGGGCAGGGGAGGCACAGGGATACCTGGTTTTTAAACGAGGTGGGTAAATGTCCGTGTGGTTGCTGCAGCTGTCTGCACAAAATTTAGAATAAATGAGTAGATTTTGGTGTCGTGGTCATACAGCAGAGAGCTGAGCAAGCACCTGGGGAGGAGGTGTGAGCCTGGGCTGGAGCTGCCGAGTGGTGAGGCTGGGAAGGCAGCCTGAAGCCAGGCAGGGAGCTGTAAGCAGTTATTTCATTAACTTCTACTTCCCCAAAATCCTCAGCGTTCAGGCTTTACAAATCTACTACAGCTTTCTACTCAGAGATGGGAAAACTAATTTTTACTTTTAAATTTTTTTAATTTTTAAACCTTTTTTTACAGCCCAGGGAAGTAATCAAGTGCCAGCCTTATTTTAATCAACTTTCAAGAAAGCTTAAAGTGGCTTTCTTACTCAGAGTCATCACAACCATGCACATATGCAAACTAAGCATTACTTCCATTTTCACAAAGTACTTATAAGTTCAGGAATTGTTATCAGAGCTTTTTTTCCTAACCATGTTTATTTTATTTTGAATCAGTTGTTGCCCTGTCTCCCACTAATTTTGAATCACTCAACTGTAAATACATGGGAATAATACTGCAATTGCAAGCTAAATCCACTGTGATTATTCTCCTTGATAACTAATTAAAGTAAAAAATTTCTTATGGTTTCATATTTTATAATTTTTAGGAGTGGGATTCATTATCTATATATTATTTGAGCTGTGATAATTTTCACACAGTAGTTAACCTTTTAATTACCTGACTTAGTTAAAATTATAACCATCAAAAAACATACGTGGTATAATTAAAGCCATTTTAGAATTATTTCAAAGACAAGGCAATAAATTATCCTCCATGTCTACTTAGAACAGTATAAGGAATACCAGGATTAATTTTCATCAAGTAAGATTTAGGTTAGGCTTTAAATAGAGCTTTGTCATGCTGAGCATGGTTAGCAGTTTAAAATAAAAACCTCTGTACTTTCTGTCACTGGAGTTGGCAGGTTCTGCAAACATCTGTCCTCAGCAGGTGAGGAGTAGCACAGCCTCTCTTGAGGGACTGCACCTGAGACCTCTGGGAATCCCTCTCACCTCGTGTTCAGTGCTTTTCTATTTTTGCTTTGAGTTTTCAGTACAGTTTTTGTCTTTTTTACTTTTGTTGCTTTTTAAAGCCTTTTTCAGGAAGGTTCATTGTGCTTATTCTTAGGCAAACATTTTCCCAAGACATGCATTTATGATGAGCAAGAGATTCTTGAGAACAGGACAGGTGATGCTTGGGTTTCATTTATGTGAAAATATAGAGAATAGAAACTTTCAGTGGTGTTGCTGCTTAGGGAAAGATATTTCCTAGAAATATTATTTTAACGGGGAGCTTCAGATGATCTTTTAATCTTTTTACTTCAAAAATATGGAGAACTTTTGCCCTAAATATTGTTGACATTATGTTTACTTAGGACAGTCCTACTGGAGCTACTGAGAGCTTCATTCAGAGTGAGAGCACTTAAAGAGTCAGTCAGTGACCAAAATATACACTCATTAGTATTAAACACACTCAAATATCCAGAGGATCACTTTCCAGGTTGCTTATTTATCCCAGGCAGTATTTTTCACAAGAAATATATTGTCCTATCTCTCTTCTCTTCTCTTCTCTTCTCTTCTCTTCTCTTCTCTTCTCTTCTCTTCTCTTCTCTTCTCTTCTCTTCTCTTCTCTTCTCTTCTTTCCTCTTCTCTTCTCTCCTCTTCTCTCCTCTTCTCTCCTCTCCTCTTCTCTTCTCTTCTCTTCTCTTCTCTTCTCTTCTCTTCTCTTCTCTTCTCTTCTCTTCTCTTCTCTTCTCTTCTCTTCTCTTCTCTTCTCTCCTCCTCTCTCCTCCTCTCCTCTCCTCTCCTCTCCTCTCCTCTCCTTATTACCATGTTAAGGATGTAACCACAGACCAGAAGGAGCAGGGAAGAAAAGAAAGATGAATTTCCATTCAGGTAAATTGGGATCCTTTGGCAGCTTTCTGAGACTTTCAGGTTTTGCATCATGTAAGTAATTCAGATAAAACCAGGACTTGATAAGCTTTCTTTTGTGTGGTGCTGAGAGTGCATCTATTTGCTGCAGTTGCCAACATGTGCCAAAACTGGCTGCAATAAAAGCTGCCAACTCATAAGACAAAAAAGTAAGAATAAGATTGTACTAGGATGCAAATGTTTTTCACTTATTCATTATAGTCTTTCTGAGATTTGTGACTCTAGAGACACTTTTGTGTTTAGGCCAGAAAGAAACTCAGATACTTAAAAGATATGCAAATCCTTTCTGAAGTGGACTCAAAACACCAAGTGACTTTGGAAACAGCTCTTAGTCTATTTGAAGCCTGTAATTACAGGATTATACTGCATCTATTACAGAAAGTAAAGTAGGCTTCAAAAAACCTTGTGTTCTTTTAAAATAAATAAATAAACAAGGGTCTCAAAATACTTTCCCTATAAATAAACTACTTATGATTAAGTCTAGAATCTTCCAGGACTTCTGGTGTACCAGGTTAATGAGGATGGCTTTAAGTTCACAGAAACATTCAAAGATTGATAGTGACAGGGTTTCCTATTGCTGGCAAACTACAGGGGTAATAAAAAGAAATACAATGAGCTTTTTTAATTATGACTAGAATATAACAAAATATTTTTAAATAATAATAAATTTGATCCAAGGTAAAAAAAAAGAGCAAACCCTACAGAAGAGTATTTTTCCCTAGCTGACATTTACCATAAGATGTGTTTTCAATGTGACTAGGAGTCTCTCAAATTTGCAAGATGACCTCTCATTTTTATGAGTGAGGGAAGGCTGAGAAACAAATTTACTCCTTGATGTAGCTGATGGAAAAATAGAATGTTTAAAAAAATCCCACCTAAGTCAGGCTGTGTAAATCTCTTCTTTGAGGCCACACAGGGTCTGGAGCCACAGATTTGCAGTGATATCAAATATCTTGTTGCACAAGTTTTGGATTCAGTGCAGAAAAGCACGTGGAGATCTGGCCCACAGGATCATTTGCCCTGTGTTTTTTTCCTTTTTGGCAGGGTTTTGCTGGGTTTCAGTGCTCCAGCTCCTGTTTAACCTAATTGAACTTAAATTCTTTTTGATCTTGAAAGAGCCTCAGCTACAAAGAAAACAAAATAATGTTGTTAAGGAACATTCGTGTTCATAAGGAAATGGGTGTAATTGCATTGCCTGAGTGATATGAAAGGAGATTTTTCAAAGTAATATAGATTGCATTAGGGGGAATAGCTATCCCATGGCCAATCTGCCCATATATTTTATTATGGGTTGCTTTTTTTTGGTTTTCGATTCTGAGTGCAATGGGAAAGAACATGAGAGGCCAGGAAAATAGCACCATTTGTTTGATTTTCCATACAAATAGTGGATATCTTGTCCTCAGTCCCATGTGAGACACTCAGGAAGCCACAGGGGAATGTGAGCAGCCAGGGCCACTTTGCTGGTGGGAGCAGGTACAGTCCTTGGGCAGAGTGGGACATCCTGGCTGACCCTGCTGCTTTCAGGCCAACCCTGCCCCTCTTTCTTGATCATTTCATGTTGGGAAGTGAAAATAAATGAACAAAAACAAAGAAAAAAAATGGATGCTGCTGCTGAGACATTTTTGAGGCTTGTAAAAGCACAGCTGGCAGAAAATATTGTGTTCAGCTCAGAGTCAGAGAAATGCTGTGGATGAGCTGGAGTTCAAGGCCAGCTTGGATGGGACTTTGAGCAATATGATCCAGTGCAAGATGTCCAAGCCCATGGTAGGGGGTTTGGAGCTCAGTGGCTTTTGAAGTTCCCTTCCAACCCAGCCCAACCCAACCCAACCCAAACCATTCTGTGATTCTGAGATTCTACAAGAGGGACTCAGAAGAAGAGCACAACTCCATCCCAGCATGTCCCAACATTTCTGCTTCCCACGCAGACATTGCTCTGCCAGTTCCTCACAGGCTTTTAGCAATGCTCCCACCTCTGTCCCTTTCCTAAAGAAAACTTTATCTCTATTTTCCCTTGACGTTTCCTCCTCCCCTGTTTTGCTCTGTTCACAGCAGCACAGCTCTGTCTGCAGGTTCTTCCTTGCTGAAGCTCTGCAGGAGCTGCTCTTTCCCTTAGTGAAACTTCACTAAATCTGGCAAAGTGCTGCAGAGTGTTTCTGTTTATGAGCTGACATTTGCTGCTCAGGAAATACTTCACTGCAAAATCTTCACCCAGCTATAGCTACCACAGTCCTTTAGATTCTGTTTCCAAGCTCTGATCACCCTTCAGGCCTTTGTCTGAGCTGGGGGAGGAAAAGGAAAAAATGACAAAGTTATCTTTGTTATTTATTTTTTTGCTAGCAGAGAAAAATCAAACAGAGGCAAAAGAAGCCCTGCTGAGACCATTTTGATAGCTGTGTATCATCGAAGGGCAATGCATCCTGAGCTGGTGTAAATAACACAGGAAAACATGAACCAATCTGTATGGCATGGTTCCACTTCAACATAACCTCTGCAGCATTAATGAAAATTAATTCATTAATAGGGACATTCATTTGTTATTAAAAGTCATCCCATGAAAGTTTTGTCTTTTATAACACTAAGCCAATCAACAAAAAGATTTTTCACAGTTATATTGCATGGACTTTAGTGTTTGCTGTCTTGCTCCAAATGCTGCATAGTGTGAAAAAGGAAAACTTTGGCATCACCTACAGCAACTTGAGATGAGCTCAGTAACTGTAAAATCATGAAGATAATCTCACTTGACATGCAAATTGTGCAGCCTAACCAGGGAAAAAGCTGGTTTGTCATTTAATCTTGGAAAATGCAATTTGGGCTGCTGTAACTGGAGCTTTCCAAGAGATAAATTTCTAAAAATGATTAATATATCTGGCAGAAAATTATATCAGTAATATATGTAGAGCACAAAGGAGGCTTGGAGTAATGTAATTCTGTTCATTTTTTTTTTTATTTTCATGAAAGGGAAGGGTAAATTATGCCATCTAGTTAAGCCTTTACATATTCTAAAGTGAAGCAGTATATTTAAATTCTAAACTCTGCTCAAAAAGGGGTAAATTTGTGTCTGCAGGTTTCCAGGCCCTCAATGTAGTGGTTTAAATGAAAAAGTGACATTTTGGAATGGGGTAGAATTTTAAAATCCCAGCAAAAAGAAGATTCTGAGTTCTTAAAATTGCTTTTTGCCCTGCAAAAGTTGTCAATACTGCTGAAAGCCTAGAGGAAAATCATTGACTGTTCATTTTGGTGTTTGGTTTTTTTTCTTTCAAAGAGCAGACTTTACTAATCCTAAACTTTTAATGCTGATGTAAAAGCTTAGAGGAAATTGCAGAAATTATGTTTTTGTAAATAACATGACTATTTCAAAATTAATTCCCCTGAAATTGCAAATCTACTCCAGCACTTATTTGGAGAGGAGCTTCAGAATCCATCAGAGAGATGACCTGGACCTTAGGATTTTTTAGAGGATTTTTTAAATGAACAAAAGGTTTACTGCACTGGACGTGTGAGGCTGAAGGCCAGGTGTCTGTGGGATACTCTGTTTTACCTGAGTTCATCAGCTACAGTACATGTTTGTCAAAGAGCAGGTGGATACTCTTTGCCAATTATTTAACACCATTAACAAATGAGGAGATAATAGGGTTCTATCACTTTCTCCCAGGTTATTGGTTTAACTTGATAATTAATTATAGAAATGTAAATTCAAAAGAAGGTCTACACTGCATAACCATGTCTCCCATACATAAGAAACATAAAAGTATTACTAAGTAAATCCTTCCCCAGAGTGATTCTGATTTATACTGGTGGGTGAGAGAGGAGAGTCAGGCCTGGCAGTGAATTGCTGACCTGCATTGCTTTCACTTCTTTCATACAGAGAGTGCTTTGAAGTACTTTCAATAAAAAACCAGCACTCTGATTTACTGCCTCGAGCCTCCTGGAAAAACTTGGGATGATTACTGTGATGGTTGTGGTCCTTCTCTGCCACAGGCCTGGTCAATTTCCTCTTCTTATGTCTCCTCAAGGGACTATGAAAACTACCAAAAATATTTCTTTAGTATGTATTAACATTATTATGTCTTTAAACAGCACCTAATAGCTAAAAACTAAACGCAGTGATCCACATGCACTTGCTCCTTGCTAATAGGTTAAAGAATGGAGAAAGGACAGAGATCACTGTATCTCCATTTCTGCCCATCTGATTTCCACACAGTGATTCCTGTTGCAGATATCTGCACAACAAGTCACAGCAGTTCCCATTTTAGGCCAGCAGAGCCTGATGAACTGAGTGTGAGATTGGAAATCTGGCTGTTAATGCTTTACATAATTGGCTGGGTTTTTCTTCGGGTACCATTTGTCCCAGCTCTACCAAAGTTGTGTCATCTTCAGCATATTAAATGAAGTATAGAGCTGTAATTCCCCTGAAATTGTATTATAAAAACCTGTATGAACCATTAAAATTTTGGACAAAAAGATTTGCCATTGGGAAAAAGGCACGGGGTTAAGAAACTGAGGCACTGCCAGAGTACTGCGTTTGCACCTTCAACTACAGATATCCAGGCAACAAACAGAAATAATCTTTGTCTTTGTGGAGAAATGGTATCTCCATATTTCCACCTGGCTCCTGTGACCACGAGCATTAGTCAATGCATATCATCTTCATCTGTAAATTTTGCTCCCTTTTATGTTTGAATTTTCTGAGGAGCAGAATCTCCTGCAGCCTCTCAGATTGAATTGCAAAGCATGTCAGTAGAGTCATGTTGACTGGAATGACCTCTGCTTTGAAAGGGAAGGAGGTAATTGGGTTTCCAAATTCAGTGCTGCATCTGACATCAATCAGTTGTCAAATTTCATTAACTCTCACACTTTGGGTTCCAAGAAGATTGACTGTACATGCCTGTATGGCTGGGAAAGCACTGGAACTCTGACAAGCCTTGATAACCAGAGCTGCTCAAGAGAATGGCTTTAATAAGTGCTCTCTCACTTTTCTGTATGACCTAGAATTCTTCAAGTAAAGGCTATTATCCAAATTTATAAATATTCATATATAAAATAAATATATATTTGTATATAGGCATATATGGAGAGTTATTTGTCATTCTCTAGGTAGTTTTTTTAATACATATATTAAATATACATGCATGTGGGTACATAAACACGGGTTTGTATAAGCACTTTTTAAAAACATCCATTTCACTCTAATTCAATCCAATCTAATCCAAACACAATAAAGTTCCCCTGAAAGGGAAGTCTCCTGTAACTTGGTGGGGGAATGGACCCACAACACAGATTTCATTGTGGAGCAATAAAAGTCCCTGCTTGAGGGCACTGAGAGAGTCAGAGGCAGGGATGAGTTAAAAACATGCTAAAAATAGTCTTAAGTTTAAAAGTCTGCTTTTCAGGTAGGCAAAGATTCACAAAGCCAGAACAAGATACCTTGGGCTCGGCATAAAAATAATACAGGATTTAGGAAGGAGAACACTAATGCGAACTTCACAAAGAGGATTGCTTTTGAAAAGGATATTTCTGACAGTGTAAGTGATCTGCTTCAGGTCTGTGACCTGAAGATATCTTTATTTTTTGAAAGACATAATCGGAACAAAAATTTAGTAAAGGGTAAATATTATCAAAGACAAAAAAAAAGGATGTTTTCATGTTCCTGCTGCCTCAGTGCTGCCATCCAAACAGACAGATCTGTTCTTGGAAGAGTGCTGGGCTCCAGCAGGAGATAATCATTGCTTATGCTGGACATCTGTGGTCCTCAAAGAACTGCTAAAGCTCTGGGTGTGGAAATCAGGTGAGCAGAAAATAGCCTTTTAACTTCCTGAACCAAGAGCTGCCCAATTAAGGAACCTTAGTCCCTGTTCAATATCCTTGCATAATTTGTTGGGAATCTAAAAATCTTTGTATATATTTGTGGACTTGGTGGCCTACGAAAACGCACATTGAACACACACTCACATGCAGTGACTCCCAGCTTTGTCTGATGTGATAAATAAGATCACTAGATATTTTTTAAACATCTGCCTTCCTCAATTTTTTATTAATAGTTTATTGTCATATTCTTATCTCCACAGTTAATTTAATTTGCTGTTATACCACCCACAGTGGTTGCTCATTCGTCCTCTTTCATCTCCCTCTGTATCCCACAGGAATCTAGAGTCAAACTCCTGCCACAGTTCTACTTCACATGAGTAGCTGGCTGGAACAGCAGAACTATAAATTTTATGTGCTCCATTTGCATCACCAAAAACCTTGGAAACTGAGTTGTATACATTGTTTGCTCAGTTGTGTACATGCCAGCAGCCCAGAATGTATTTTAATTTATAGTTATTCGTGCTTATGCATGGCAACGAGTGCCTGTTTCTCCCTCCTGCCATCCATTCATCACCAAAAGTTGTGACTCTGTTTTTGATTCCCTGGTTGATACTTGTGGACATATTTTGAAGATTTGTGTCAGCTAGGGTACGTTTGAAACAATCTACCCAGTTAAAAACGTGGCAAGTGGCACTGCTCCAGTAGTTGCTGTGCTGCATCATCTTTCTCCTTCAGCCTTTTAAATGCCGAGGTCTTCTCACAAGGAAAGAAGTCATAACTTGAAGAAAGTGTGTCCGTGATTAAGATATTCATTATAAATTCCGTGCACATTGGTTGTTTGCAATGATTTTGTTTTTCCACTTGTTCCTCAGGCAGTAACAGTAAATTTGGGTCCACATGACATTCCTGCAATTCTAACTTTGAATGAGACTCAGACCATATATTGCCTTATAAATACTGACTTGCTTTAAGTCCCATGTGTGCCTCTCATGTAGAAATGAAATAGACAGTATAGTCATTATTCAACTTAATTTGCAATATTTATTGCTCTTGGTGGATATGAATGTATTTGTTGCGCTCACAATAAATGACCTCTGGGTTTCAGAGATGCATNTTATTTCTGCAGTGCCACTATTGTGTCCTGTATCTAAATTTAATTCATGCTAAGCTGAAGGACTCTTGCTCATGCCATAGTGTGAAACAAGGGTAACATTTGTGTAAATGCAGTGAAAAGAAAAGCATGGCTTGTCCTGGTGACGTTCAGAGAAAAATGCCTGTAAGGCCCAGCTGTAGAGTAAACGTGGCATAATCTTGGGAAGTGTAAATGCTGACTTGTCCTTGGGATAAGCAGCTCATTATCACTCCCACCAGGTGGTTTCTCTGTGCTCTTGAGTGGTACCCAGGAATAGATGAGCTGCATAAGCATGGCTGTGACATCAGTGTCACTTCCCTCATCATGAGCTGGAAACCACAGGAGAAGCAGAAGTAGCAGCAGAATGGCAGCTACACACCTGGAAAAAAAGGACAACTCTTTCCTGTTATGGAAAGCCATGTAATTTTAGTGGTAAGGGTTAAAATATTTTAATATTTTAAGTTCTGACTGAAAATGTTGCATGATTAGATTATCTGTGAAACTGTATTCAACATTCATAATTCATAGACTAGAACATCTTGTACACCAAGCTTCCCAATAAATGTCAAGAGAAAGAAAATGCTATTATTTTATTTTAAAGGTGAAAATGGAGTGATAAATCGACTGTCCTGAGTCTGGGAAGTTTGTGCTAGACATGTGTATTTCCTCTGAAGTATCCATGCCAACTTTCCCCACGTTTCTGTGGAGTAAGCCTCATTTTAATATTTTTCTTTACCCTTTAAAGCCCCTTCCTTCCAGTAGAAGGGCACATATCAGAGAGAGATAATCAGAACAAAAATTTCTGTTTCTGTTATGGGTACAGACTCCAGTAGGTGCAGTCCCCTTTGAATATTTTGCACTTGCTAATACAAGATAAAGGTTCTGGCAAAGAGGGGTACAAATTGAATGATATGCAAAAGAGGCTGATTTAAGAACTAACAGACAAGTTGGATTTGAGAATTTAGGATTATTTTAAACTAATTAATAACCAGGAAATCAAGAGAAGAGGGGAAGAGAGTTTCTGTGTTAAACACAAAACAGGAAATAAGCATAATTTCTTGAAAGACATTTCTTAGGATACACCTTGTAATTCCCGATATTTTGCAGCAGAAAAGAAAATCTCAGTCTCACAGAAATTCATGTTGCAGGAGGTAATTTTATGCAATTCATAAATCCTTATAACAAAGATTTTTGCCTTGCCTTGCCAATTATCCAGATATTCCTTTCACAGGAGATAATGAAGTATGTGGTAAATGTTTCAGCTGATCTTATTTTAAGAGTTCAACATTCATGTGACAAAATGCCACACATAAAATCTTACATCAGGTTTTTTATTGGTGTAAAAATGATACCTCCAAACATTATGCATGCTCATGGATGAGAGTCTAAAATCAAAACCCATAAAATGTGTTATTGGAGGTTGTGTTTTTCATAAATGGCAGCTGCGCTCTCCTCACGTAATGTCACTGCCAAAGCAAAGTGAGATAATAAAACCCATTTTTCTTTGGCTTATTTCCTTAATAAATGATATAAAAAGAAGGCATACACTTATTACCTTATTGAAATGCTTTTTAAGATTTGATATTTGCAGAGAGC
>VZTN01025995.1:2106-25200 GCA_013400515.1 Erpornis zantholeuca
AAAAGCCAGATCTTGCAAATAATATTTAAGATCTTTTGTTCAAATTACAAAACAGGTTGGCTTTACAGTTCTCTCTTTAAGATCATAGCACACTATTGGCCTGTAATTTTATCAACAAGCAATTCACCATTCCAGAAACCTGAATCTGAGAATTCTCTCTCTTTTTTTTTTTTTTTTTTCATTCAGCTGCAGACAACTAAAGCCCTTTTTTTCCCTGGGGTGATATTCTAGTTTGATTTTATTTCCCCTGACATTTCACCTGTCAGATTATGATAAATAGAAGAAACAAAGAATAATCATCACGTCCTCATTCCATCTCATAATCAAATATCTGGAAATATAAGATAAATCAGAAATATTGTCCTGAGGGAAAACATTAGCACTGAAAACACCATCAGAAATCCAAGTCATCTTCCAGTGACCTAGGACTCCCATACATGTTTAAAAAATTCAAAAAAGAAGTCTTTAGACATAGAACTGTCATATACATTTTTTTTCTTCAAATACTAGAGAATTACCTATAATGAAGTAAGAACAACAACAAAAAAAAGTTCCAGAGTTAAGAAATTCGATTTAATAACAAAGCTGTGTGTCTCCTTGAAGTCTTTTGTGAATGCTTTCTGAAAGCAATCCACAGGCCAAGAAACAGGACAGGTTATCCTGAAATAGTATAAGCTCAAATTAAATAGCTGGCAAGGTGAAAAGATTAATGAGCCAGAACACACCAAACATGCTCCTGATTTACTGCATCTATAGTTTGCATGTTCCAAATTTCTCTCAGTCTCATGGTGTTGAGATTCATAAGTGATGAAAACTTACCTGCTTGGCCGGTGGTAATACTGACAGCTGCAAAAAGCCTCTGGGAACGACTCAAGTCAGAAACCCCATTCACAGCTTCAACTTCAAACGTGTAGTTAGCATGAGCTAGCAGGTCCATGACAGTGACATAGTTATCTACTAATCCAGTTTGCTGGGGCATATATCCAATGTTACTCCCACAGGGAACACACTCGCCCTGCTCCCAGCTGCACCTCTTGCACAAAATGCGGTAGGTCACATCACTTCTTCCCCCGTTGTCAGCAGGAGGACTCCACTCCAAACTCACAGTAGTCTGGTTGATATTGAAAATTAGGTTCTGCGGTGCAGATGGAGGTCCTACACACAAAGAAGTCCAGGGTAATTACACAAAACCACAGTGGCACACACAGGTAGCATTTTAATTACTGAGATAGAAAACAGTTGAAGCATTTTTCTTCACATAAACATTTCATTATTTTTAGTACAGGCTGCATAAAGCTTTCTTGAACTCATTTGTTAAGAGCTTTATTTATTTTCCATTAAGACATCAGAATAACAATTCCCTGTATATTTACTGCAACTGATTTTAGCTGTTTCTCTTCTGGGCAATTAAAAGGAATGGTTAATATACCTTAAAGGTTCTCTTTTATAGGTTTTCCAAATATGGGATTTGTTCATCTCTTCTAAACATACTGCACAAGCTGCATTTAGTCTTTTGTTACCAGCTCTCCTATGATTTACAGAAATATTTAGTGATGTTTTGGATTTAGGAGACTTCCACTATTTGAACCACCAATCTGTCTAGGCCAATCTATTTGCAGTTAGAAGGATAAGTCAGATCCAATTACAGTTCAATCAAAGTGCAGATCCATAGAGGTTACTTTTCATTTTTCACATTACTTATTTTGGTATTATATCTCATAATGCACATTGTCTACAACAATTTAGGGAAAAGGGCCTGTATTGTATCTATTATACTGAGTTATGTGCTTATGCAACACACAGTGTTTTCCAATGCTGTATCAAGCAAACATGAAAATTATATTTATGCTGATTCCATATTTACTGCCAACCCTTTTTCCCTCTGCTTTTCAATTTCTTTTACCATTTCAAATGTATTTTTCAAACACAGGAAAAGCCAGACAAAACTACTCGCTGCAAGTGGCTGCACCTGGTTGGTTAAGCAACGTCCTTTACTATTAAATTCATGACTCACTCACTTGTGCATGCGACATATGGAGGATCAGAAGGTGCTCTATAATAGCTATCTTCACAGTCGCATCTGGAAGATCCTTCCTTGTCAGAGAAGCTGTGAGTAGGGCAGCGGGAGCACTGCAGATCTTGTGAGGAGGATTTGTAGAACCCACGGCCACAAGCTAAAAGCAAAACAAAACAAATTAAGGTTTAGATTTGCATGGACTTCAATCCTGGCATTTTTTTTGTTTCAGTCACATGAGGTACACATTCCTGTAAACACCTAAACTGCCCATTCTGTTATGTTAGCTCAAGCATGATATGCTCACAATTTCTTTCTCTTCAGATGATGCTGTTAATGATTTTGTGGCATTTTTATGTATATATAAAATATATACACATATATACCATATGTATATACAGAGTATATACCATATGTACCTCAACAGCTGGCAGTACAATACTTTAAAACAGAGGGCCACATAAATACAAGGAGCATCTGTTTTTCACCAAAGAAGACTTCAATAATGGTGGGAAACATCTGGATGCCTGCAATAGGCCTGAACAAAAGGAAAGAACTCCTGAGATGTGCTCTAAGGCTGCTGAAGTGCTTATGGTATCTGAACTAGTTGCTTTGGAGCAAAATTTATTCTTCCTTAATCTCAGAAACCCAAAGAAGCTGTAACCCACCGGCAAATCCTGATCATGAGGAAATAATGAGATTTGAATACTTGTTTAAAAGATGACTCCGGTAGGAACATGCAGAAAGAGAAGGAGAGTGGACAGCATAGACTGCTCAATTGGTTTGTCCAGTTTCACAGAAAGAGACAAGTAGGTTGAATTAACTTGCTAAAACTTTCAAGAAAAAGACAAAAGGTAGACAATAGGAAATAAGCATATCAGATAATTTCTTACTTTGGTTTTGCCACTGTGAACCCATAAAATTAAAAATTGTTGTCCTCCAACACTGATGTTTAGAAATGCTTCTTGCAGCTACTGACACACTTCCCAAGGCAGAAACACACATAAAACACACCTACCATCAGACTTAGAAGCAGAGCACTGCAACTTAGACAGCCAGCTTAGGAATGTATAAACTATGAGAACTGTAGGGAATGAGGAAGAGGGAAGTGAGGACCAGACAATACTAAAACTGAAAACAGATTAAGACTCCATTTCAGCACTGAGGTTATGGGCAAACTTACAAACACTGGTAACATGCAAAACAAAACACAAAGGTCCTCCAGAACCTTCTAATAAAGCAGAGGCATTTTCAACCAGACTATTTTGCTCTTTGTTTTCAAACCCTGACAGTCTAACCTTCTTAAGCCACCACCTGTGTGCAAAGGAAAGGGACAGTGGGTGAAACTTTGTAATGGGTATCAAAATATTAAAGCTAGTTAAATAGTCATTCTGAAGTCAGAGGAAGAGAATTTACTTTGGTTATATTCATATTTGCTTGGATATTTTCTCAGAACAGAAATGCAAAGTATCAAAAGACACTGATATTTGGAACAGTTATTTCAGTTGTCATGTACTGCAGCGATGGAAAGAGCATGAAAACAATGAGCTTTATCCAAAGCTCACTGAGTCAACGAGGAGTACCTTTGACTTTAACAGCCTTTGGACTGGACCCATAGTGTCACAAAAGCAACATGAGTCTTATTAGTCTGTTTAATTTTATACAACAGAGAAAAAATAAAAGGTGGCAATACTTAAGATAACAGTAGATTAAAATTGATGAATTATGTAAAACAACAGTGTATCACACCAGTAGGAAATTCAGGGTGTCTATTACTCTACCAATATACTAAGTTTTTTAAAGAAAAATATGCTTAAAACTCCCATAACATTTAGAGGTTTTTGTGCTGAAAAAAACCCAGTGGATTAAGATAAATTATCTGGCAGAACCAATTAGCATGCGAAGCTTGTAGCCTTTGATTCTGATAAAGCAGCACAAGTTTGCATTAGAAGAAAATCTAGTTCTGCTTGTAAAACATGCTATAGCTTGATTCTGCCACGGTAGCTGTTATATATGCTATTTAGAAAAAAAAACAACAAAAAGAATTTTGGAGTAGCAATTTGGAATAACACGACCTGTGAATTATCCTTTTACACCTTTTTCCAAGGTTGTTTCAGAATTTGCTGACCAAAGAGCACAAAAGCTGAACTGATTTTTATACACGTACCTTAAGACATACATTTAAACTTCTGTCTGCTTTTTTTAGTACTTGCAATAGAAATGTAGCTAAAATTACCAAATAATAGTTTCCCGTCTTTCTTAAATAGTCATGTTCCTTTCATACCAAACAAAACACTGGACAAATACACCAGAACTTCCAACATGTAGTCCTCTGCAAAGCAAAGAGCAACTTAAAAGGCAAAGATCCCTACTGTGTTTCCAGTCTGTCCTTCTCAGCAGGGAACATTACATGGCAAAGATGCAGAGAGTGAAATAAAGATTTCAGACAGAAATAACAAAATGTAAACAGAAAACTCCTTTTCAGTATTTTTTTTTTCCTGATGACTTGATCAAGACATTTATATGCTTAGTCACTCACTATTTAAAATAAGTGTGCATTTCTTATTAGAGTTCAAAGGATCTGAGTGTCTGTGACTAGTTTACATGACTGAAAGCCAATTATTCTCCCGCACAGCATAACACAGGCGGCAGGTTCAGGCATTCATATCATGCTACCATTCCATTAGCTTTTTGTCCACTAAAAGGCTTGTGATGACATTTAATAATCATCCCTTTAACTTAAAAATCCCAGAGATATAAGGGGCAGAATATTTCAGCATTGGAGTTTTAACAGTATGAAAATGGCACTTCTAAAAAGGATTTTTAGAAACTTTGTAGTTCTGTAGAAAGGAGGGTATTGCAGGGCTGTATGCTATAATTAAAAGCATTCATTGGAGGAATAAAACTAAATTATTTTCCCATCATCTTCATAAAATTAAATTTCTCACAAAAATTGTGGTTTTCAGGCTAGCAGTGGAATACTTCCATTGCTCAAAATTGGGGCCTATGGGTCCTTATTTGTTTTTAACATATATCATTGTCCTTGAAAAGAAAATTACAACTGAAAACTCTACCAAGATAGTGTTGCCTAGACCACTTATGAAGGTGTCAGAACTTGCCAGTCAGCTATACAGATAACAGATGGGAAAGATTCATTCAAAAATACTGGTTTTATTATTTTTTTCCCTCCCTTTTGTTCTGCCTTGCCAAATTGCCTTGGTGATTTTTTTTTATTTTATGAGCAATTTGGATAGATTGTTTTGCCCTACACTATTTTAATTCTACATATTTTGATTCAATTTAGTTCTTCATGTAATATTTTTAAGATTACAGGGACAGGTGGTATAAAATCCCCACTGCTGCTACCTCCATAAGGGACATTAAAAAATGCTAATTATAAAACACCAAAAACAATCACATTCGCCAAACAACACGCAGAGCTCTGTACATGCAAATCTAAAGGTGATAAATACAGCTACTCTTTCACAAAAGTATCTCATGGCAAAGCTTCAGGCAACTCAAATGACATTTGATCACATCCATTTTATTAGTACAGGAGAGCGCTCAGCAGCAGCACTTCTTCCCTATAAAGGGAGCCTGCATTATAAGTCAGGGCATAGAACTCAAGCAATGACAGAAGATATGCAGGGGCATATAATTGGTAAGATGGCACTCTGGTGCTGTAGCTCTAACCCTCATCATTGTTGATCTGAGTAAAATGTGAACTCATTTGATGTTCCTCAGGCAAGTTAAGATCCAGCAGTAGTTTTGCATTTGAAGGGCTTCTGGAAAAGGCAGCACAGGTGTGGGGAGAAAGGCAAGAAAGGCAGCACAGAACACAATTCCCTTCCATTCACTGTGTTGTGTCATTTATGGCTGCTAATTTAATAGAACGGCTCTTCCCAGATGAAGCTCCCATTTTGTTCAAACAAAGGCTTCTCCAAAGCCTTACATGTTACTGACAGCACAAAGACACAGAATAGCACCTACCTGCCTGACCTCAACCAGCTTAAAACAACACAATTAGGTTTTAATTCTTTCCCCATATACTGAAAAATCCACAATAAATACAGAAGAAAGTCTTGCTTCAGCCAAGGCACAATTCTTCATTTAGTATCTTAGCCTCAAAACCATTAGGGACTGTCCATCAGTGACCCTGCCAGGGCTAACCAGCACCTTGGACTTCTTCACTTGTCTGCAACAGCCACGGCTGTTCCTCAGAGCAAATCTTCTCACCTCCTCCATGAAACAGGGATTTTTCTCGTTGGGAAACTGGCAGAGTTCCAGTGTAAAATACAAAGACAATGTGACCAAAACTTCTCAGATGAGAGAGCTTTCCTGGAGTTGGGGTTTGAGACTGAGCAAGCCCTAGATAAAGCAGTACACTATTCTGGCTGCATACAATGAAAGACTTTTGAAAATCATACCAGCAGTCTTTCTTGGCTTGGACTAAGTTGCTTTCACCTGGTACACCCAGTGGCACTCAACCGAAACAAGGATGTATCGTGACAGTAGGGTCTGGCACACGGCTGGGCACGGCTGCAGCAGCAGCGCACCGTGCCCACTTGGAAACGTGTTCAGCATATGCCACTGCCGTCAGGGCATTCGCAGACACTGTCAGCCAGTATGTTTGGTATCCCTTAAGGAGCTACACAAATACTGTAAATAATGGAATTTTGCGAAGCCAAAAGTAAATACTGAGGAATTAACACACACTAACAAGAACTATGATGGCACATCTGTGCCATAAGCGGCTGACTGCACTTAGCGGAGAGAAATAGCAGCTTCTCTGCTGTGAACTCATCACATGCTTTAGTGGCCTGGTAGAGATCAAACAATGTATATGTTTCTTTTCATATTTATTAAAAAAAAAAATCCAAGGACCTCTGCAGAAGGGAATGAAGGCAGATGTAGATGGCAGCAGTCTAGAGTCACACTTGTGGGACAGGAAAAAGAATAAAAAGGACGTGTTAAGTACTGTGCATTTTTATGTAGCCTTTTCACTATAAGCACCATGAGATTCAGTTTGTGTCTAGGACAGCTAGGGAACTTAAACTGGGAGCAATGATGGAAATATGTTGGGGGCTATGAGTGACATATGTAACAATTGATGTTTATATAAGCAATGAAGAAAGAATAAACAGTTATAGGGCACTGACACATAAATCAAGAAAATGATTTGCTACTACAATAAACAATTAAAAAAGAAAAAAATCCATTTGTTGAAATGCAAGGCTTCCAGGTGGCATATCAGCTTAAGACTTAAAGGCCATGCAATTGTTTCAGCATGTTAGACACTTAATTGAACATGGCTTTTGATAATAACTTTTGAGTTTATAAGAAAATAATTGAAGAGGTGAATGCACTAATTACTGTTTGATCCCATCATAAATAGTAGACTGGTGTAAGAGGATAAAAATAGAGATGACCTACTGTGCTGGCAGAGCAATAGACCTTGTCTGTTTACTCTGGTTTGCTCACCATTCCCTAGTGCCATCACTAGTAAGCCTTAGTGGTGTGACGGTTTTATGCACAATAAAATGAAATTAATGTTTAAAAAACAATACTTTTCTAAACTCACTGCCAAAGGATGACAAAGGAGTAATCAGAGTTTCAACAAAATCTGCATTAACTACGAACTTGGGGCACCAGGCTGATCCCACTGATAACTGTGGTAACTTGACTGCCCATCTTGGGAGGGCTCAGCTTTTCCCCTGGGTTCCTTTCTCTCTTCACTTGAATAAGTTGACTATGTTATGAGTGATCCTATACATTGTATTTTTTCCTATGAGTAGGGACTAGAATTTGTATTATATCTGTGTGGGCATTGCTCGCCGTCCTTGTGATTTGTTTTCCATTATCTTAATCAATTCCCTACCTTTCTACCTTCTCCAAGCCTGAGAAAATTAAAGAGAATTCAGCTAACCCTCTTTTCACAGAAATGATGTATACACAAAGAGTGCGTGCAGATGTTTCCTGGATGAAGTTATGCAGCTGCAAAGACTTTATTAATTATAAAATGCAAAATGGATTGTTCTGTAATTGAAACTCTCTGGGGCTCGGATACATTTGAAAATTAACATACTTATATGTATGGCCAGGACATAGATGGATGCTGTTAGATTACTTATTACAGATGGATATTTTAGCTAATGCAGAAAAAAAAAAAAGAGCTGGTCTTTCTCCACTGGAGCTTTCAAATATTTGCTTCATATTAATGTCTATGGTTCCATAACTTGGGACTAAAAGCACAGCTTGCAGAAACAGTACTCCCACTGCTAGTGTTGCTGACCTCATCTGCGATGGACAGGTCTAGAATCTTTATTTTAATCCTATTGACAGTGCCTCAGTGGGAGTAATTATAACAGTCAGCCACAAATCCAGACCTCCTGTCACTGATATATTAGGGTTTTCCACAACCAAAATGAGCAGCAGACAAGGAGGATAAAAGCAACATGGGGTAGTGATTATAGCAAGATTTGTCAACCCCCTTCTGTATTAACCTGCTACAAACACATGACAATTTGGCATGGGAGACATTAGAAATACAAAAGGTTTAACCTTTCACAGTGTCAAATAATAAAATTTTGAAAATCATTTGGGGGGCATTGCTCCCTTATGAGATACTTGGCTGGTAGATCACATTGGCCACAGACACTTTTTAGCTGAAGTCTCTGAAAAGTTTAGATAAATGGAAAGGAGACCATTATAAAACAATTCCCAACTGCAGATTTCAATGTGAAATATTAGACACAAGAAATCTAGCAACAAAAAGAGACTTTATAACCTCTGATCCCCTTTTCCAATAATTTGTGTATGTTCCAGTCACAGCTATGTTTGAAACTGTAAATTACTTTTATAGTGAGAGATGGCATCTGTTATGCCTTCTCTGGCACATAATATATACTGTTTTATAAGGAGCTTAGACTGTAGTATTTTGTCTAACTACTATGCAATGCTAAATGTCTAACTGAAAAAGTTTATTTTTAGCTTGATTTTTTAGCTGCAGTAGCATCTAAAGATTATTCATGTTTCAACCATGGAATTATATTGTATGTTTTAGTCAGAATAAACTCAGGACTCTTAATGGTGCCTAAGCTATAGTGTGAATGACATATCTAAATAGGGCTGTCCCATGGCTGCATACCATCATTCACTGGATGTTTGTTGTTGCCTGTCAGGAATCTCTCAGACCTTATATTCATTTCCCAAGTCTACTATGCCCTTGTTTTCCAAATTCCTGCTAATGTCTTTTGAGAGATGTTCATATACTGCTGGTCACACAGAGATCCAGAAAGAGAATGCTTGCTAGGTAATAGTAACTTGTTCTGATTTTTCCACTGAATGAAGTGAAAGCTTCACCTCTCTACAAATCTGCTTAAAAAACCAAAAACAAACCAAGCAAACAAAGCCCCAAAAATCCCCAAACCAAACAAAACAAGCCCCCAAAAGTGAGCCATGTCATCACATGTGTCTTTTTAACTTATCTAGCTGCAAGAAACATAGGCACATAGTAGTACTCAGCTGTTTTCCTGGTTAATTTATAGACAAGGACAAGGTAATCAGATTGAAGAACATATCCTCAAATCAAAGAATACCCAATGTCACTATACTGTAACAGCAAAATTACTTTGAATCTAATCATTCTGAATCAGTACATAAAAGACTACATCTAAATGGCAATTAAAGACACGCTATCATATTCTGAGGAGAATTAATTAACTGGGTGAGTTAAAAGTTGTGCATTGAGGCTATGACATAACGTTTCTCTAAATTTTCAGTTTACAAGGATAAGGCATGTGCTGCTCATTAACTTTCTTGGAAATGACAAATATAAAGCCACCATAAAAAATTGGGGGAAATTAACATGTGAGAGATACAAAGACTAAAAGTGCAGACATATGCAACTGTGTTACTCTGTTACAGAGTTCAAAACTGAAAGGTGAGTTAGAAAGATGAAAGGAGAAGAGATATTCTGGCTTTCCTGTTCATTCTTTTCCTGTTTTCCCCCTTTTGTTCAACCATGCCCTTCCCTCAAGATTAGGTTTGCAAGGTGCTTGAGTAGCTTCTGCTCAGAGTTGAGTGACAGCTCAACTCATTAGCCAGGTTGGGAGCAAATGCTCCACACTTTGAGGGACATGGTGTAGATTCATCACAAAAAAAGAAAATGAATCCATGCCTGAAGTATTGTCGGCAGTAGAAATTTTATCTGTCTTACTCAGAGGGTTCTCAACCAGTCAGAAAATTAATGAAGAAATGCACTTGATTTGCTCATAGCTTCTCCATCTTTAGGCTTTGGTTTTTGTTTCGTTCTCTTTTATTAAATTGGTAATATTCAGAAATTGTTACTAAAAAAAAAATCTGTTAAAACTACAGTGACTAAGAATCCAGCAAATCTAAAACTACAAATCAACTTATGTTTTGAAAGCTATGATAGTCTGATAGGAAATTTGTATGATTATCTAACTGAGCAGAATAACACATCCCTGGATGCATTAGCAGACAACACACAACTGCTGCAACAAAAGGAAATTGGCTGTGCAAACTTGGATGCAAGTGCTGTTTTTTTTCTATACAGATACATGAAAAATTCATGCTAAATTTGTCACATTCCTTAAGGATTTTTTGTTGGGTTTTTGGTTTTTTTTTTGTTTGTTTTTGTTTTTCTGGTTTTTGTTTTACTCATATAAAATTTAACTCTAACAGCTGTAAGAAAATAAAAAAGCAAACAAACAAAAAACACCCAACACAGTGGTGATGAAATGAATACAATAGATTGTTTTCATGAGATTTCTCTTTAGCTTTTTTGCTTCCCTATTCTAGGGGTGTAGCTCAAACAGTGAAGTTTACACAGTGTTGCCACTTAAATGATAAACAGCTCACTGAGTTCATCAGGGACTTTTGACAGTGGAAATGCTGTGACTTAACTCTTCTGATTTCACACAGGTTCTGTACAGCCATACCTTGTCTGGCCATACACAAATGAACATTTCAAGGTGTCCAATGCACACTTAGGCTTTGGTATTGCCAGTGTGCCTTAGGTAAGATTTCCTGTTGTTTTGTAACAAGAATAAAAAACATCAAAACAGTAATGAAAATAATGTAATTTGGAAAGCGAGGAGAACATATTTTGGGTTTGCTTGTTTTCTAACTAAAAATACAGTTAAATCTGACCACTGACAAATCATTTGGAATATAATTTTTAAATAGTTTGAAAATACCTCTTTGAATTTAAAGCCAACAAGATTTCCATGGTCTTCTGGGTCTTCTTACCTGACCTTCCAATGAAGCAACGGCCTTTGGATGTAACAAAAAAATCTTTAACCTCTAGTACTGTGATCAGTTCTGGGTGCCTCACTACAAGAAGAACACTGAGGTGCTGAAGCAGGCCCAGAGAAAAGCAACAGAGCTGGTGAAGGATCTGGAGCACAGGCCTTATAAGAAGCAGCTGAGAGAACTGCCATTGTTTAACCTGGAGAAAAGGAGATTTAGGGGAGACCTTATTGCTCCCTACAACTGCCTGAAAGGAGGTTGCAAGGAGGTGGGGGTTGGCCTCTTCTCCTAAATAACAATCAACAGGACAAGAGGAAATGGCCTCAAGGTGTGCCAGCAGAGGTTTAGTCTGGCTATAAGAAAAAAATTCTTCACTGTAAGGGTTGTCAAGCTTTGGAATAGGCTGTCCTGGCAAGTGGCTGGGTCATCATCCCTGGAGGTATTTAAAAGATGTGTAGATGTGGCATTTAGGGACATAGTTAAGTGGTAGATTTGGCTGTGTGGGGGTGCCAGTTAGAGCTGATGATCTCAAGGGTTTTTTCCAACCTAAATCATTATATGATTCTATGATATTAAAGGTAGAAATGTACAGTGGAATCCAAAAGTACTGAGTACTAGATAGGACTGGGGTTTTTTCACTCTTATTGATTTCTTTGAGAAACTCCATTATTTTTTAATCTTTTAGCCTCATTACCTCAAATCAAACAAACAAAGAGAGACGGTCACACTCTAAATAGCAACCTTATTACACAGCACCACTCCAACACAACTACGATATGACAACTTTTTATACAGAGCCGTGAACATGTCCCCTGACATGAGCATCTCTAACGCCTAGTAAGCCCCCCAAAGGCTCTCATTTCCCTTGCCGAATGAACATCTGTAGTATTGCCAGTACCACTGTCACAGTCTTCTAATCAGAGAGTCACTGTGTTTTTTCACCAAACCTTACAAAAACGGTTCACAAATATCTGAAAAACCCTCTCACTCCCTGGCTACCCCTATTCTCCCTTCCTGGGACCAGCACTTCCAGGAGAAGAAACATGAACTGGTGAAGAGAAGACATGGTGATAGATTTTCTGACAGAGTTGCTTCTAAATCACCCTCAGGGGAATAACAGAAATAAGGATAAGTTTTGGTCTGTCATTGAAATATGTCAGCTACATCTACCACTCAAGGAAATCCAAGCATGCAGTATCAAGGTTTCCAAGTTGCCTCTCATCTTTCAGAGTTGTTCCTCAATGGACAAGTCCGGTGGCTGCAGGGGACAGATGGCTTAAGCTGCCCCAGGAACAGCAGATGCTTGCAGCTAGGTATTTCTCAGGCTGCCCACAGACTGGATCTGCCCCTCTGCAACCTTCCAGGAGAATCCATACACTGACCTGCCTGCCTGACCCCATCCATGGACAGCTATGGGTGGGACAGTGTTGGCTCAAGCCAGCTGGAGGATACCAGACCAAGTTTTCCTTCCCAGGATGCCATGAAGTTCACCTAACAACTGCCTCCAAAAGCCTGAACACCCAGCCAGTCTGTTTGGCTCAAATGCTCAACCCTGATGTCCAAAATATGATTTAGACACACCTGTGCAGACAGAGAAGCTCCCTAGCAGCAATCTACTTCTGCAAAACACAAAAATTTATTATATGGGCACAATAATTCGTAGATCACAAAAGCCTTATGTATAAAACCTTGTGACATACTACTGCAAAACTAACTTTTGTGCTGTTTTATTGGCTCCTCAATTCAGTTTACTCTACAGCCATTAAGGGTCTATGAAGGCACTAACACAGGGGCAGAGGGCTGCAAAATGGAGTGGAAAGAGGAAAAGGGGCAGAAACACTCATCTCAGCAACAATGTTTAATCAATGCACTAATAAAATGTAAAGTTAGTAAAAATACAGCCTGAGTAGCTTCTTGTACTTCTGTGCAGAGAACAGCCCTAAGCTTAATCATTCTGCCTATTTTTATGCCAGAATCCCTCTTCACACAGATGATTCCCTCCTAAAACCCCCAAAATCCTGTCCTACAACTCTCCAGATATGAATATAATGGAAGAGTTTCCTATGAAAGCCTCAATTAATCTAAAATCCTTTAATGAAATCATTTTGGGCCCAGTGAAACAATGAAGGTCTTTTTGGGGAGTCTCAGATCTCTCTCAGATCTCATGGTTCAAGGATAAAGTCTTCTGTAAAGCAAGTGGTGCAAATGGATATGTTTCGTTTCTTCCTAAAGCTTTGAGACAATCAACTTGTTGTGGATGTTTAATTTAATTTAACTGTAATGGTGCTTAATAATTGGCTGGCAAGAAATAAATCTGGAGGGCTTTCTTGTGAAGTAGAATAGAAGCAGGCATCTCTATAAGCTTTTCAATTGAAATGAAATTAAAATAACTTAATAACACTTTTTTGTTTCCTTTGGACAATGACCTACTATAACCATTCCAGGCCTCAATCCAGAAGAAATTTTTCACAGGTTTCTGTAACACATTCCTCAAGGCCATCATTATACAGCAGGCAAATCCATCCAAACAAAAGACCAGCTTCTAAAAACCCACAAGAGAGAAATTATTCCACTTCGGCACAACAGTGCTATAGAATCTAAAAATAACTATACTTGCATATCCTGGTCTCAGATACTTCTACATTTAGTGCTGATTGTCCTAGTTACTCAGAAAAAAATATGCTCATGCCTTTGAATCCATTGTGGTGCTTTTGAAGAAACTTTAGTGCAAAAAAGCAACTGTTCTCACAGTTACATTTGGCTTGGAATGAGAAGCAACAGAAATGCTGCCAGAAAGGAAACAAAAAATACACTCTAATATCTTTAAGAAAGGGTTCCCCCTTCCAGTTTCACAGAAGACAATAAAAATTTTATCAGTGCATAGACTGGAAATTTAACTGTCTTTGTAAGAATTTAACTATAATCCTTCAAAATAAAAATGGATTTAACCTCTTTATCTAAAGATTAGAGTGTCAGTTTATTAAGGGATTACAAACACACAACTCCCCTTTAATGGAAAAAAATATAAAGGAAAAGCATTACCATAGTAATTCACTGACATGAAACTGAACTGGAACAAAACATGAAGAAACTTCTAGGTTTCAGTAAGCATGTGGCAAGAAAAAAAAATCCCTAACTGTCAGATTTATCTGTACCAGTTTTTATGATAAAACTCCTTGGATTCACACAATGCTTTAATTCCAAATAGTACAGCATGAGTTGTGATACTGTGAAATGAAGTTGTCTTTACTAATTGCATACTCTGAACAGAAGTGTGTCTTATAGCAGAGAGCGTATCAAATCTGCCTGGCTGATCCTTATGATTTGAAAATGTCACTTTCTACTAAGCACAGAGAAAATGGGGAGGGGCAATAAAGTCGCTCAAAGATAGCAGCCATCCAGAAAGATAAAGAACACGCTGAGGAAAAGCAGACAACAGATTGCAGAGACAGAACAATCACAGATGGAGGCCAGGTGGGTGGGTCAAACAATTTTTTTATAAAAGGTTTATTTTCATATTTAAACAGTACCCCGTTGTGTAAATGTTCAGCAAAGAACTGATAAGAAAATGGATTTGTAAGTGCATTTGAACAAACAACATGTCTTATAGTCAAGAGGGGCTTAGTCGTATATAATTAAGGGATAATGTGCATGGCTGAAGAGTGTATGATACTGCAAGTGATTAAACACCAATGCAAAACAAAGGAGCTAGATTTCCAAGGAAGCTTTATATCCAAGGAAGCTTTATATCCAAGGAAGCTTTATGGAACCAGCACGATGCAATCTCAAAACATGAACTTTATTTTTCTTAAGGAAGACAAGAGGATATTCATCATACAAAAGGCTTTTTTTCACTGAAAATGCTGTGCACTTCCAAGCTGCTTCTGCCATGTAATCAAGCTAACTAGGATTATCACACTTTTTGTTTCAGGGTACACTACTATTACGTTTAATCCTTTAAAACCTCTAAGGGAACAGCTCTGTGCACATACAAGGACCAGGTTCTCTGGAACTGTGTGCAATCATAGTAGTCATAGTGAAAATTTCCAAAAACTTACTGGCATTAGTCAGCTGAGTAATTACAGCTCTGAGGGCTTGAACCAAACCCACTGAAATAATAGGTGTCTTGGACAGTTCAGGATGACCTGAACCATGCAATGAAGACAAGACAAACAAGGAAGATCAAAGGTCCACTGAGACCACTGGTATTTCATAGCAAAGACTGCAGTATAGACATATGAACAATCTCCATTGCATCTGCCCAGCTGTCAGGTATATTTTCAAGGATACCAATATTCCAAAGCATTTAGAAAATTTCTAAGGGTTTGGAAACTTAGAATTTATATTTTGGGGAGTTTGTTACTATAATTTTTTATTTGTGTCTTGGGTTTCAACTTGTGAAAACTGAAAAGGAATAGAAAGAATGCTAATATAACACTAATGCATCCAGATTCACATTTTTGTTTGGATACAGAGTGCACTTTGGAAGGGATTTCCCAGTCATCCATGCTTTCTGTGTTTTGGTTCCCAATCTCAGAGCAAGTGAACAGGTTTGATTTCAGAGGAAAATAACCAGAAGATGTGCTCCAAGAGTGAAACTTATGTGTTCCAATTGCAATTGGATCAGACTAGACCTACCACAAATAACACCCTCCTGAAATTTATTTAGTGTGAACATCAAGTCCTCAGGACAAAATGTTTTGCTCTACGGTTCATTCCTATTGCTCTTTGCTAGTGACACTGTCATGAGGGGAAAATATGAATTCTTTATTTAGAGAAGCTTTAATTGTTGGCTTTGATTGACAAATCACTACTTAAAATATCTAACAGACATAGAAGTGACTCAGCATTCTAATTGTGAACAATTTATACCTCAAATGATTTTTTGTGCAAATAATTCTTCAACATCTCAGTGTAGTTTGTTAGAAAGACAAATGTATAGATGTTGGTTCCTCAGTGCTCAAGAAACCATACAATCCTTTGAAAAAAGAGCAAGATACTGAAAGAAAAACAATGAAGGAAGCAAGTTATTATAGTCACAAACAAAAAGAAAACAGAAAAAGAAAGAAAACAAAAGCTGGTTTATGTAAATGAGGTGGGAGAAAAAGCAAATTTTTATAAAATTCAATAACAGGCAAGGAAGTCCAGTTTGTCCTCACCTAACATGTTTGCAGCTCCCAGAAGAAACTGTCTGTGTCAGGAAAGTGCCCTTGCAGCCCATGGCAAAAACTCAGTTTTCCACTTAAGGTGGGATTTAAGGCTTTTAATTAGGCAGCTCTATTCAAAAATCATTCATTCATTCATTCATTCTCAAAAGGATGGACTGCCAAGTAAGAAATAAAACATATCCCAAGAAGGCGTGAAAGTCATGGCAGTGGCCCAGGGGACAGCAGATACTGTCACTGATAAAAAGCATTCCCTGGTATCTCCCTAGCTTCTAATGCATTTCCATCTTCAGTTGCTACACTACCCTAAAGCTCCTAGTATGGCTCTCCTTCTTCCCCATTCTTGTGATTTTCTGCATTAAATATTAAAGTAGTGTCTTTTTCTGAATGATAAAAGATAAAAGTAAACTTTAATTGAAGTTAATTTTATAAGAAAAATAAAGATGGAACAAATTAAGAGAGTAGAGTGGCTGTAGAGGCCCACTAGGAACTAAGGAATAGGGCTGAGTAATGGAAAACAAAACAGGAATGCAGTCCCCATGCAGGGTGTTCAGCTCCTCCCCTTCCCAACTTTTTGTAATCACTCAGCCAGACACATTTCCATTACACAACCCACCTCCTTATCACCAGCAAGCACACCAGTCCAGCAGACCCACTGATCTCAAATGGGTCTCCTCTGAGACAGTGACAGGAAAGCTACACAAAGGAAAAAGGTTGGCCAACTCTGACACTGGATTTAAATACAAAGTCAGACTGGGACCTGGGCATCCTGAGTCTGCCTGGAGGGCTTCTGCAGGAAAAAAAGGGTTGTTGGGAGGGAAACATCAACAGAAACTGCTGCAATGTGATACAGAGAGTGAATATTTTTAGAGAAGTCATCCAAATTAATCCCTTGATCTCCACTGCCCATCTGACAACAGGCCACAGATGAAATGTTCAGGATGTGATGTCTCCCAAGATGTTACAATACCTATATTTCAGTTAGTGCTTACATGTGTAATGAGTAGCTCCGTTCTCACTGTAGTCTATGGAGAACCAGAACCCAGTTCCCAGTTGCCAAAGGCTGTCCTGACAGGTCCTCAGCTACTGGTCCAAAAGAATACGGGTCTTCTGTGACTCCTGTATCACATCTGTCAACCTACGTACTGCACACTATACACCACCTCAAACAAGACCAGACAAACGATATTTACAAACCCAACCCAAGCCTCTTGCAAAGGGTCAGTGGAATGGCTCTCCAGGCAGCAGCTTCAAATAAATCCTTCCCTCACTTACTTGTCCTGGCACGCCAACATAAAGTATCCAGTCATAAGAATTACCACAAATCCTCAAATGGCACCCAGCTGCATAGCCTCATAAAATATCTTCTGTTTTCATATGCACGAAATTCATGTAGCTCCCTATGATAGCTGGATAGTAATGAGAAATTATAACAGTGGATTGTCCAAAATTCTTTAATAATAGCTGGATCCAAATAGATCAGTACACACAGCATTGTAGAGCTTTTTATAGCTTGTCACACAAAATCTTGGAGACTGAACTGAAATGAGTAATGTATGCCCACAGGGAATGAGATATCAAGCTGAGGTTAGCATATTTGAGCTTCTGAGAAAAGAACTGGTGTACTGTAACTAGTTCTCTAAATTCAAAATAAAATACTGGTGCCGTCAAGTTGTTTATGACTATATTAGGCTTTTATGACATTTATGTGGATGGTGATGAAAATTACTGTGATATGAATGTAAACGCCAGCTAGCAATTTCCTGCATTACAGCAGCAGTACAGATAGGCCACATATTTGAAGAATCTTAATTTGTGGGCATGTGTGCCCACATGTGCATGCTTCACAATCATTCATATTTCAGTGATACAACCCGCTCTACTGGCCTACCAGGCAGCCAAAGAGGCATGGTATGAGTAGCAAATAGTTTGGGTGAACCAAAGAACAAGTAAACATACTCAGTTATTAGTGACTGCAGAAAGTTGCACACTTAAAGACTTTATCAAGGACACATTTGTTATAAAGAGAAATTAAAAAACCCTCTATTTTTCTTTCCATGTCTCATCTTTCTTCTTTCTTTGGAACAAGCTAACATATGACTATATGACATCACTGAAACATATGACTAACTATATGACATCACTGAAATAGCAGATGCAAAAGCCATTTATTAGGCTTTTTGCCACTATATGTACAACAATCATTAATTATGGACTTTTCCAGGGAATCTGGGAATCCCTGATAAACATGCTACTTCCTGCACTACAAAGTGTGCCAACCCCTTTGCCCAACCACTAATTCTTATGTTGAATTAATGAAGCACCTTTGTGCACCTCTGTGCCCTTTCGGTTTCTGTGCCCTATAAGGCCCATAAGTGGTTGAAACTCTATTCTGCGTTTAAGTTGCAGCTTTTAAGATGTCATAATTACTGGGAACTTTGTGAAAACAAAATGTCATTCAGAATAGGAAGTTCTAAGATGTAAAAGGAATGCAAAGCTCACTGGAATCTGTGTCAAATGCAGCGAGAGATTTTGACTATGTGTACAAACACATTTGATGTAAGAGTGACTTTACTGGACATATTTGCAAGAATGAGCCCAAATGTACATCAGCACAGCAGGCATACTGGTTTTCAACCACCAACACTCCCAACAAGAACCTTTGGATGGACTTAAGCCAATATATCCTCCAGTCTGTGCTCTGCACTTATGTTTTTCCAGTAGTACCAAAGATTTCCAATAGCCCATACTTTGTGCTGGATTTGCACTCATCCTCCTTCAGTCCTGAAAATGGCATATATTGTGGATTAGCAGTCAAAAAAAACTGTTTCATCTAAGTCTAATAATGGGAGCTTGTGAAAAAGAAATGGAATTTAATGTGAAAATAGGTATTGCTAGGGTTGCTGTACCAATTGCTTTTCTTTCCTTTCTTTTTCTTTCTTTCTTTCTTTCTTTCTTTCTTTCTTTCTTTCTTTCTTTCTTTCTTTCTTTCTTTCTTTCTTTTTCTTTCTTTCTTTCTTTCTTCCTTCCTTCCTTCCTTCCTTTCTTTCTTTCTGAATTTACTTACAGCATCTGCTTTGTATTTGCAGTGAAGTTGCTATAAAATTTTCCGTCAGCCGTAACTGGTCTGCAGAACTAAGGGTTTCTGCTGCACAATTTAGAAATACAGATACTTGACCTTTTCCGTGATTATGTTTCTACAACATCCTTTGGCAGCAAAGGCCCATACTCTAATTGATTGTATAATGCTTGTCCTAAAACTTAATATAAATTATTCCTGACACTGCATAAACACATAGCACTTTTATTTACATCCACTGGCATATGGAAATAAAATACTATGTTTTTCTTTTTAGTATTTGTAACAGGTTGGCAGACTTAAGATTTTATGTAGAAATAAAAGAGTTTGTGTGCACTGACCTACTTAAAAAAACCCAAATGAACACAGCCAAAAAAATCTAAAAAATGTCACAATCTTACAAACGAAGACAACAAGTGCCAAGTCAGACTCGTAGATGAGTTGTTTCCACCAATAAGAAAAAATAAAGCAGGTCTTTTAGATGAGAAAATCAGAAGAGAACAGGGGACAAAGCAAAACCTCAGACAGACCCAGAATGCAAGAAGATTAGGTAGGGTTTATGTGGTTTTACTAGTAAATCAAATCCAATAACACAGAACTTGAGGAAGGGATTGACTTGTGGTATTATCTCAGTCTATATTGTTCAGCTAAAGATTCGACAGGTATATAGCCCATTTACATGCAGCTCTTTGCATATGCAGCAAAATTTATGTCTCCTGCTCAAATTTTATACCAGTTCTGTTAAACTTAGAAGATTGATTGCACTGCTGTTCTCATGAAGGTCAAACAGGCAATGCAAACTTCTGCTGCTCTAAGTTCCTAATTTTCTGTAGAGTTACCTTAATTGTGTAGGGCTTAGGTTTACTTTATTAAGGCTGTAGCCATGCTTAAATATGTCAGTGGAGTAGGAAAAGGCAATTTTTCTGTATAAAACAATAGCATAACATTTGGCAATCCATACATCTGCATTATCTCCTTAATTTTCTTTTTGCATCAAAAGCAGATTAAAGCTGCAGTCATTTTCTTTATTTTCAATTTCTTTAAATAAAATTATTTTACATTTCAATGAACTTGGGCAAATATTCCCTTGAAGTACCTGTTTCTTGAAAGAATAAAGGAATTATAGAATTATTTGGGTTGGATGGGACCTTAAAGACCATCTAGTTCCAAACTCCCATCCCCTTCCCCCCATCCACCATGGGCAGGGACACTTTCCACTAGACCAGGTTGCTCAAGGCTCCATCCAGCCTGGTCATGAACAATTCCAGAGATGGGGAATCCACAGCTCCTCTGGGCAACAGATATTTTGCCTAGAAGAAGACAAGCACAGTAACTCATCATCATGGTAACTCAGGTCTCACTTCTCTTAGCTCTTCATCTTAGCTTAATATTTTTATATCAAAGAACATGTATACTATTCTTCCAGGCATGCTGACATCCTACTGCCTTGTCTTCTTCAGCTTGAATTCCTGACACTGAGTATACCTAACCTGTCTGTCAATTTTAAATTCCTATTCCCTCATTAGGGAATATAACATATTTTTTCACTGGGTCTGTCTTCATAGGTCCTTGCTCTGAAGCAACCAAGCCAACAACAATATATGCACAATTCCCTTATGTCACATCATGAAAAGTGTTTAAAAAGAGACATTCAGTCATTCTTTTTCATACATTGTACCAGTTGGTTGAAATAGAGCAAAACGCAAAATACTGTTTTTTCTTCAAAATTATTTTATTCAAATCCCTATTAGCCTAATGTGTATTTTTGTACCCTTCTCTTTATGGTAATAGTCATCCAACTAGATTTCATATGAAGAGCTCCAGAAAGGTCATTACCCTATTCTGTTTCAAATTCCATTAGTCATGATGCGGGTACAGTATAGACTGAAAATTTAGGGTTTATGGCCTCTATTCTGTCTTAAGCAGAAGTATAAAGTAGAAGTGGAACAAACCCACACTTGATTTTATTTCATTTTGAGATTTCATCTTACTTCTCTGTTAACTACAATAGGTATTTGTCCAGTTTTTCAAGCTAAGCAGTCCTCTTCATAGGGGAAAATTATGTAGAAGGATGCTCAGTAACAAGAGGTCTAAGTCAAAATTTGTGTTTGGGATCCATTCCCCACATTGGCACTTAACAACTTGGTTACCAGACCCAACTCAATTTCTCTTCTTTATATTCTCTGGTTAAATAATGAAAAATAGGAGCAAAGGAGGGATATATTCCCATTAAGTACATGAAGAGGAGAACCCCAGAATCACCTGATTCCTGTTCTTCAGTGTGGCTGAAACATGTGGGCATTAATACACTAAACAGCAATAACAGCATTCAGTAAAGTCCGTGCAATTTCAGAAGAATTTAAACTGCTCAAAGGAAAATATCTAGAACAGAGAATACTTTCTAACAGCTGATAGAATTAAATAGAATAACTGACTCTCTTCTCCACCAAAACAAGCATGAAAGGATAAAGTGGAAAAGAGCCTTGCTGTCAGCCATAGGATGTACCTAACAGACAGGCACATTGAAGATAAATGCTTTATTCCTGCATCTTTTTTCTTGTGAGTTTCAGGAAAGGGCTGTGGAGGTAAGAAGGTAGACAAGGGGCTTTTATTGATTTTCTCTGCTATACTTGCTCTTGCTTCTTATTAAGAGCTGTGGAAATTGCCCATAGCTATCTTTTCCCATGTTTTTTTCTAGCTGCAATACTGTCACTCCTGTCTTTGTTCATGTCCTGGAAAAGTAGTTCCTCTAAGGACCACTGATACAACAGCAGCAAACACCTAAGCCATATAAATGAAGACAATAAGAGATGTGCAAACACTTCACAATATTCCAAATTCTCCTATTAACACCACGGTCGTTTAAAGAGGTGAAGACCTTCAACCCACAATACCTACAGTTAAGACCATCCGAAAGCACTTGATGGCAAGGGAAATCCCACAGGATCAGGCTGTAAAAGACTACCTTGTTTTTAACTGTGGGTCATCTTTTCCAACTGGAGCAAGACTCATCGCAACTTTAAGAATTTCCAATGGTGTCAACAACAGTGGCAGTAGGGACAGCAGCTTTCCAAGCATCTGTCATGTCAGCACTAGGGCCATCAGCAGAAACAGATTGTGCTGGAGACAGTTGTCCCATGTGAATCAGTAAGAGTCAGCCAAGTCTCTCCATTCTGCACTGATCACTGATGAAAAAGGTTTTCTATGAATTGAAGGATAAATATGTTCTTTGCAAAATAAAAAAATAAAAAAAACCAAAACCCACAAAATAAAAACCTTCAGCATGTTAGCATGTTTTATGACTTACTTTCCTTGAATTCCTTCCAACAAACGCACACTCCAATCTGATAAATATTCCCTGAGAAGCACCATGCATTCTGCTGTCCAGACAAGGGGGGAATGGGGGAATTTAAAAAATCAACCTATGGATGACTAAATATTGATGAATATAGTGTGAATTCTGAGGAGGGTTGTCCTCCCCTCTGTCTTCCACTTACTAATTTACAGAGTCTGCAGTATTTAGAGTCACAATGTCAACCAAAGTCACAAGAAATAGAATTCTA
>VZTN01025995.1:25475-45674 GCA_013400515.1 Erpornis zantholeuca
AGCATGAAAGGATAAAGTGGAAAAGAGCCTTGCTGTCAGCCATAGGATGTACCTAACAGACAGGCACATTGAAGATAAATGCTTTATTCCTGCATCTTTTTTCTTGTGAGTTTCAGGAAAGGGCTGTGGAGGTAAGAAGGTAGACAAGGGGCTTTTATTGATTTTCTCTGCTATACTTGCTCTTGCTTCTTATTAAGAGCTGTGGAAATTGCCCATAGCTATCTTTTCCCATGTTTTTTTCTAGCTGCAATACTGTCACTCCTGTCTTTGTTCATGTCCTGGAAAAGTAGTTCCTCTAAGGACCACTGATACAACAGCAGCAAACACCTAAGCCNAGCAGAAACAGATTGTGCTGGAGACAGTTGTCCCATGTGAATCAGTAAGAGTCAGCCAAGTCTCTCCATTCTGCACTGATCACTGATGAAAAAGGTTTTCTATGAATTGAAGGATAAATATGTTCTTTGCAAAATAAAAAAATAAAAAAAACCAAAACCCACAAAATAAAAACCTTCAGCATGTTAGCATGTTTTATGACTTACTTTCCTTGAATTCCTTCCAACAAACGCACACTCCAATCTGATAAATATTCCCTGAGAAGCACCATGCATTCTGCTGTCCAGACAAGGGGGGAATGGGGGAATTTAAAAAATCAACCTATGGATGACTAAATATTGATGAATATAGTGTGAATTCTGAGGAGGGTTGTCCTCCCCTCTGTCTTCCACTTACTAATTTACAGAGTCTGCAGTATTTAGAGTCACAATGTCAACCAAAGTCACAAGAAATAGAATTCTAGAAAGCATTACAACCATCATTAGCACTCTCTATCCTGACTACTTATCAGACACATATAAATCTTGATGCCTATGTGACTCACTATGATGAAATTAAATGAGAGCAAGCAGAGCAAATGCATGTCTACTGCTTTTATCTCTAACCCAGTCAGACAGTCATCAATATATTTGAGCTACTGCAATATATTCTGTAATATTTCAGAATATTGTTATCATTTTATTAACCCAAGTATCTTTAGTATTTTCTTCTATATCTCCACAGTTTTGTAATGGATAACCCCTCTCCAGCCCTGACTGCATGATCCAGCATTTCGTACAACACGCTCCTTGTTCTAAAAAAAAAAGAAAAAAAAAAATTTCAAACATACATTTAATTTTTGGCTAATAAAGTGGAAATAGAACTAAAATCAGCATGCATGAAGGCAAGGAAGCAAAGCAGTTAAGAGTCAGTAAGGACATTAAAGCACGTGGTATTCCTCATAATTGCATGTATTATAAAAGCATAGAAACTGTATGTTCACACCAAATCAATCCTCTGTTTACCCTCAGACATTTTAATCTGTTTCCTTAAAAGGACAGGTGCTGATAAAGATTTGAAACAGAGACCGAATTAAGAAAATGACAGGAAAAAAGAATCCCCGCTGCTACAAAACAGCACTCTCACCAGGATTGCATTTCTTGAATATTCTCCTTCAAGGAGAGGAGAGTATCATTTTTTACATTTAGCCAAGGAAGGTGACAGACTGAAATCAGAGTTGCTAAAACCAAAGCAGGTAGTGTGAAATCTAAGAGAGTACAGAATTGGGAACCTAAAATGAGGAAATTGCTTAATTTTTTTTTTCATCTTTAGAAAATCAGCCCATTATTCCAACTGAGCTAACATGCTCAACTGTACTGCAGGATTACAAGGAAGCTGAAGACAAAGGTTTCATTCACAACTCTACTCTTTTACAAGGGATAACCTCCTGCACAGATGTAAAGTCAAGTCACGTCTGATGAAGTTCACTTCTCCTGTGAGAGTGGACAACATTTTGGAATCAAAACAGAAAGAGAGACCTTGATCCTGAATCAGTCAGTATTCTGTGCATTGTTAGATCAAAATTTAGTATAGGAAGTGGTGCATGTAGATAGTCATTACAACTATGCTAAAAATCAGAAAGAAGTTTTTAGCCTTCCTTTTCATTTTCATCGCTACATAATAAAAACATCAACTCTTTCTAACAGCAAGGTGTGAAATACATTTAAACATCACAGAATTTCCACCATTTATCTTCTCTTACTACAGGTCATTTAAAATAAATCACTGTCTATGAGGCTTAGAAATGTACCTCCTCTAGATGTTTGTTTTACCCATTATGTCTCTGTGACATCACAATTAGCGATCATGAATGAATATAAGATAAAAAGCAGAATACTTTGGGTCAATTTCTGCTTCAATTAAACTAAGATTCATACCATTCACATCACCAAGGCCAAAATTACACCTCCTAACTTCCACCAATGAAAATCCAGTGGAAACAGCTGAACAGAAAATGCATCCGGTTTTTATGCAATGTTTGATAAATAAATTCAGCAGGAGGCTTGCCATTTGTTTTCATGGAAACATGGATGAACCTATCTAATGCAAATAAGCCATGGTGGCAGAAAAACATGCCTAAATTGGAATATTTTGTAGAAAGTGATATTTTCCACACAAAGCTTATGATTTTTAGGAACTTATTAGCTGTACCAGTGGCCAAATTAAAAGAGATCATTTTACAAATAGGCAGAAAATTATTTTGCTTGTCCATGACTGACACATCATTTTGTTTTGTTCTGGATTTCTCGTAGTGTACTAGGAGATAGTGTGAGATTCTATGAATTCTCTGTGTTTAGTGAGGCAGCAAGGAAGAGTATGAGACTTCTGATCATATTAGAGAGTTATCTTTTACTACATCATTTTGTAAGTTTATCAAACTATGTTTAATCATGTTTCAAATTGAAAATAATAATGTAAAATTATCCATATGATGCACTAATTAGGACCGACCTCAGAACTGTAGCAACATGAAAAAAAAAGTGAAATGTAAGACAGAGAGCTGACACTAGAAATATTTTTAATCTGTTTCTGGACTAATATATTAATATTTCTCATTTATCATGGAAAAGTAGCATGTGTGCTGACCTAGCACTGCAACTTTTTGAAAATGCACAGTAGCCAGATACTAATGCCTCTGAATGTTATTAGTGCACTGTGGTGAGAATAAACGTATCAATGATTTCTTAATGACTTTAAATGAGATGCCTCTGTGAAAGCAGCAAAGATGGGCACAAATATAATACACTGTGCTTTATTAATAAAAGATTAATAACCATTTTTAACTCAGTTGAGATGATCCCCTTCAGACCTCAGGTGCACCATAGGTGATAGCTTTGTGACAAAAATAGAAAGGCATTCTCTTAGTCCTAAAATAATACTGCCTAGGAGGCATTACTTTCTTCCCCTGAAGCAAACATTACTCTGGACTCTCATGCAGCCCTAAATAGCCCATATCTAGAAAACACATCTCAACAAAAAACTTTAAACTCCTTGGCTAATGAATGATGCACATACAGAAGGAGAGTCGCCTCTTTAAAATATGAGCATTTCCATTTTTCTTTTTTGATTACTCCTTATCACTTATGATCTCCTTTTGGTATCTTTAACTACACAGCATTTGTCAAACATCAGAAGTGCTTGACAGCTTACCCTTAAAAAATTAAAGAAGAGAAACTGAAATATATTTCTACAGGAGCTGAATCTGTACAGCAGCAAATAGCCATAAAGCTTGTGACAACACTACAAAAGCTGGCATGAGGCACTTCACACAATGAGACATATTCAGACTTATTTTATTGTCCAGCATAACTTTACCAAATTCCTGCACTTTATTTTTAGCACAGGATTAAGAGTTACCCTCTCAGTGGTGCAAAGAACCTCAGTGAATGGTGGGGTATTTCAGTTAATTCAGCAGAGCAGGAGTTGATCATTCCAGGAATGTAGCTGTCATAACATAAATGGGCAGCAGCAAGGCTGTAAATTTCTAGGGGTGTATACTGAGAGAACTGTGCATTACTTCAGTGGAAGTAAAAAATAACATGCAAAGTAGAAAATGCAGAGGAATACAGTTCTGAAATAATCAGACTGGTATTGCATATCCAGTAGTTTATCCCCATTTAGCAGTCAGTGATAAAGAAACTAGACACTGGAACTCATAGCTAAACATCTGATTTGCAAGCTGAGGATGACTGCAGTCTTCACAGCCAGTTGTTCCTGATTATAACCATGCAAACAGAATAAGACTTGTTCCTGTTTAGTTTAAACCGATTTAAAACCTGGATTCCCCTTGACATGCTTGTTCTGCACCAACAATTCCTGTCTTATCCTGCACTCTTCAGCATGGAAGAACAGGTGTGCCCTGACTAGAAACCTTCTGCTGCTCAGTGTAGAAGGATATTTCCTCACTCTTAACCTAAACTTTACCCATAGGGAGACTCTAATTACACAGACACTGGAATGTAAGTCCTGTGCTCCCTGATGTGCTGCATGAGGAAGAAAAGAAAGAGTGAAAGAGCCAGATCTCATGTGCTCGAAGTCCTCAGCAGTCTGGCTGCAGAGAGGGTTTTACACATGCAGGCTCTGTAGCAAAGACTTCACTCCAAAAGGGCCTCTAGAGTCATGTGGGAGAGAGATAACCATTCATGCTCACAGTCTGCTTGGTGAATTCTGCAGGAAATATGCTTAGTTTTCAAGAAAAAGGGTGGTTTGGCTATTCATCAGCAATACAAACTCAGTTTTTACTTTGGGTCTTTCAAAGTGGTAACAGAGTCTCCACAAGTTAAATTATGTCCTCTGTTACATCTATGCAACAAATAAATATTCTCCCACACTTGGAGACACTTTGCCCATGATGATTTTATACAGCTGCCTGAATTTATTATGATTAGGCTGTCACTTCCTAAGCCGTCCTGTTGCTGTTATATGACATGAATTAAGATCCTTGGTTTAGTCCTTCAAGAGACATTGGTTCATCATAAATAAAAGAATTTTTTAAAAAAACCCAAAACATTAAAAGAATCCCAAACTGACCAAATATAAAAAAAGAACTTTTCAGTTATTTTAAATGAGGGTTTTAACATGGGCTTCAAAATCTAAGTATGCTTGAGCATATGAAGTTGTTAATTTCTTAGGTGTTTTTTTTTTTTTTTAAACCATAATTCTAAAACAATTGGTAATCTATTTTATATTCCAGTTCCAAGAATCACATGGTTTTGTTGCTGTTGCTGCTGTTTCTTAATGTTTCTAAACTCTAGCTTGAGGAAAAAATGGCTTCTCGTCCTTCCAGTTGTAGAAAATATTTTTAAAAGATGATCCAACTACCTTCGGAGACTGAAGAGATGCATACACAGAGATTAAAAAATAATGATGATTTCAGACATTCCTGATATTGTAGAGACCAAATTAATTTCAGCTACGTGAGCAATGTGTGTCCGTCTAAAGCTAAAGAAGTTAAAAGGAAAAAAAAAAAAACAAACAGTAAATTCTCAGCTTCAGAACCATTCTTCTTTTACTCAATTCATCTTTTAATTTCCAGTTTTGCAGGCACTTGGGGATGCTGCAGAGAGAAAAGAGACATTCCAACATGCTTAATGAGAAGCACAGAGCCCAATCACCTTAGGCTGAGATCATAAATACAATTTTTTTTTTTTAAGTGATATTGTTCCTGCCTCTCTTGCCATGTGGATAAAAGACAATGTGGACTTTTTGACAGGTAGTACAAAAATCTAACTTTTGTCACACCCTCTGCCATTTGAGGAGAAAGAGGAGCAGCAGGAAAGAGGAAGAATGTATTTTATTCTTCTCCACTAAGCAAGAATATGTCCACACTTAGAAACGAGCCCTTCCTTTTTATTACTTATGAAAGGTATTTCCTCAATATTTACCATTGCTATTTAACCTATTAAAACAGGGATCCTTTCCGTGTGCGTGAAAGGCACTTTGAAAACTATTATTAAAAAACAAACCACCAAACAAAACAAAACAGAGGCAGCAAACAGACCTTAGTGCTTACGAAAGGTAAGGACAATCCCCCAGCCATTTCAAAGGGGCAAGGTCAGGCCTCACCTTTATTCTGGCACATCTGCATTATTGACTTTAGGAAACAAAGGCAGAGCCCTAAGCGAAGAGCTGGCGGGGCAGCCCAAGGGTGGCTGTGCGGTGCTGTGCCACCAGCAGCACGGTCCCCAGGCCCACCCCAGGCTGAGGCGCTGGTTATTTGCACAGCTCTCAGATCCCGCTCTGCCGTGGTAGGCGAGCCATCAGATGGAATGCCTGCCACAGTGATGGGAGCTGCTGCTTTCTGTGCTCATCCACCTCTTCACACATCCACTGCCTGGCACACTGGAGCATGGGGTAGAAGCTGACAAACACCACCAGCCTCCTCAAGCTCAGCCCTTGCCCAAAAGCTTATCTTTAGATTGCATCTCCTCACCTGTCCGCAGTTCCTTGTAACTGAGTTACCCTCTCCTTCCCTCTCCCCAGTGATATATTCCCTTCAAGCTGACAGCAGGTGCTTTACACCATTCAGTGCTTTGTGTGGGTGAAGTAAATTATATTTCTGACTCAAAAAAAAAGAAAAAAGAAAATAGAAAATGCAAAGGCTACCCCTGTTAATATGCAAAACAATAAAGCGCTACATTTTATTTTTTTTTCCCCCACATGGCAAATTTTGTTTGTTGTAAAATCATGTATTTCATTATTGGTAGATCATTTACAGTATTTTTGATCTGTTCAACGAAAAGGTACATGGTTTAACTGTTCTCTTCGAGGTGATTCTTTATTAGTCATATAATCCATTTTTCTACTGATTAGGGAAGATGAGTCAGTACTAAATATTCTATCCCCTCATACAATTGATTTTTCTGTGCTTTTTTCTTCCAATATTATTTTCTCCAAAAGAGTTTGGCTGGCTATTTTTTATTAATACAAATCATCTGAAGATGGGCTAGAGATTTCACAATAGAGCTTCAAAGACATTTTCTAGAAACTCTGGAGAACAAAGCAATTTTTCATATCTAATTCCATTCTTCTCTTCCCAGCTGATGTAACTGTCAAAGAAAATCACAGCCATGCTAACAATGCAATACAAATGAACTCAGATCCATACACACAGTTTCTGCAGAGGACCGGAGTCCAGAGGTCAAGATTATACATTTTCCTAAACAACAGGACCAGCCAAAAAAGTCTGCTGTTGAAGACATCACCTCTTAGAGGTGAGATTAATCAGGAGCAAAAACAACCTAGTCCCCAGCATGAACATCAGATTCCCAGTCCCTGAGAGGTTTCCTCTGTCAGAACCGCCAGACACAGCCCCAATGTCACCACCAAACCCACTGTTGGTAGTGCCTTCCATCAGCAGGAGACACCCCAAGCACCTCCCACACCCCTGCACCTTACAGCTAGAGGTGTCCCTACTGAACCTTCAGCTGACATTTAGTCCAAAGCATCTCTTGTTTTGTTCTGTTTTGTTTAAAGAAAAAAAAAACAAAACAAAACAAACCACAAACAAACAGAAAAGTACATTAAACCAAACACTTTCAATTTATATTATTTTTGGATCACTTCCTCAGTGGCCTGCCCATGGAAAGCTAGCATTTTGCAAACTTTCAACTAAAATAAGAACAATATTCAATTCCAACAAGATGAAATGAATCAATCTGCCCATGGGTTAATTCACAAAGGCAAATTTCTCTTTCACAGTCTCCTTCCAGAAATAAGAAATAAACTTCTGTAGTTCAGTATCCATTTCTGCTGGAGGAGAGGGCAGAATTGGGTCAGTTTGATGTTTATTTTGGCATTCTACACTTTTCATAGGATAAAGCCTGACAAAGGGGCAGACTAACAAAACTGAGCCAGAAATGAACCGATTTATAGCGGAGTAGTAAAATGAAAATGTGACTCAACCTGGTTATTACTCAATATAACTTACAGAAGAAATGGGTCTTTGTAAAGTCTTAAACAAATTAATTTGCTTGCTTAGCAGACTTAGGGCTTGTTAAAGGCCCACTAAGGTGCCTCATTGCTTTCAATGCTCTCTGGCTCATTGCTCTTTCCACACTGTTCAGTAGCTGGCTGTAATTCTGTATTTCAGAAATTTTCACCTAACTTCAGGTATTTTCAGAATGATTGTAGAATAAACTGAATATAGGATTGGGGCAGGCGGGGAGGGAGGAATCTGAGTTAATCTATCTGGACAAATTACTCCTATCAGATACCCCATTAAAATTAGTTCCAAACTAAAATTAGGCTTTTAATCATCTGAGCTATATGACTGAGGCATCATATGTCACAGACAGCACACAAATAACCAGAAGCTAATGAAATACAATGCTGTACCTCAAACGAAATCAATCACCATTTTCTTAAAATTTCATCCAGAAATCTAGTGAATTTATTTCTCTCTCCTTTTTTTTTTTTGGTTCAAATCCATCTGATGTGAGTTAATATTGAGCAAAGACACAGCAAGAAATCTCTAGCTGACGAATTTCTAAGGAAATCTGTTACTACAGGAAACATGTTCGTTTCTCTAACAGGTACAAACAAACATAACTGATGGGAAGAACACAATCAATAACACGGTTTCCAAAAATACTAGGATTGTTTATCTTAAGATCAGATTTGAGTGATTTCAATTAGATGCAGATCTGTTCTGGTATTTCTCATCTTTGCCAGCTTGTCAGATAATTGCCTCCCAAGCAACTGTGATTATCAGGCTTTCTCAGTGCAACTATTAACTCATTCTTTGACCAAAAAAAAAAAAAAAAGTCATGCTATTTTGAGTTATTTTTCAAAAGGACAGGAATGCATCACAGCCTGAATGGTGCTGACTATACTACAATCATTATTCAAATATATTTTTAACACCAATACCATGGTAAAATAGAGAATTTTCTAGATTTTTGTTACCTGCTGCTGCATTTTGTACACAGAGGGGAAAAACATGGTTGTGCCAAGTTCATTGGTTGATACAGCTGAATTTTTTTATTAATAATGGCTACACATCCTGCATCTGCACTTTATTACCATGTTATTATGCTCATCTCTCATAAGGTAAGCACACGTGAGCCAGAATCATAGCTAATTTAAAAGAAAAATAAACCAAATCAAATACTTTCACCTCATGTGTGGTACATGTTTATAACTTTCCTCAAATCAGAACCACAGGCTGCTGAGAAATAGCACTGTGCTTTAAAAAGTGTTTCACCCTAGAGTTACAACATATGTTTGACACTGGTTTTTACACAAGAGGAGCGTGGATGTGCTCTGTTTCTCTGTTTGCAGAAGGTTTGGGGATCTGTCTTGATGAAATGCACTGTACAAACATGCAGATATCACCAGTATGCTACTGTCTTAGACTAATTTCTGGCTAAGTGGAACCTATAAGAATTACTTTACTTTCTGTAATTAAAACATTAGAATAATCATGTTTCACCATGACAAAATACTGCTGGAGACAAAGGAAGACATTAATGGTGGCTTGCAATAGGCCTTTCAAAATAAAAGCTGTCTGTATCTCTGAAAGTGGTATTTATTTTTTATTTTTACTTCTGTTATATATTTCCTTTCATGGAGGTATGTTGCAAAATAAAATGCCATTCTTCATTTTGCTCTAAAAACGTCTGCTTTGAACTATTTAAACTATTTTAATTGCTCACTGTTTTATCACCATAAATAAATTTTGCTCACTGACCCATATATTTCTTATCTAAGTGAACCAAGCTACTTCTCCCTGATCACTCAGTGCAGGTTAGCTGGGCTTTGTGAGCAGCATATAATGATATGCAAACTAAAACCATAACTATGTCAATTTAAGGTCAAAAAGGCCTATTTGTGGTTATTATGGAAATCTGTTTAAATGCGAGGTGCCTAAACAATGCGTCTTTGCGTACTGGCTCAGCAAAAAAACACAAACAACCTGCCAACATCTGCTTTTTGAAGTGTCAGATAACATTATTTCCAGGATGACATCAAAGGCCTTCATTGGCTATGCATAAGGTCAGTGAATATTAACTTCATTTACACTTGGCTGAGAATTGGCTGGTGCCAACAATAGAGGTTTAGATCCTCTGCTGAGCAGGGTTAAAAACTGACAGAAAGCTGCCATTGAGGAAGATGGATGATGGTACTGGCTGACCCTATTTCTCCCCAAGTGTCACCGCTTCGGCCTCTTTTCTATCTCCGCAACAAAAGACCCTCCCTGAGCTTCCCAGTGGCCTTCAGCTTTATTGGTGCTAACAGGCCCAGACATTTTCATCGATTGGATTCTCTACCTCTTAAACACAAGAGCTTGCCCTCCCTGGCTAGCCAAACCTTGGCACAGATGTCTTTTTTTGTAATTGCTTCTCTGCTGTCTGTTGGGAAGGATGCAATCGGACAGGCGAACATCATGTCAACACAGAAAATGCTTCACCATTTATCTCGGTTTCCCAATGGCATTTCAAGGAAAGTGATGCCCTGCTTGCCTGGGGGGGTGGGGGTTAACCCTTCATTAGCTCAAAGTCTATAAATACAGAAAAGTTCTAATGTAATTGTTCTGTAATGTTGCTGTAATGTTCCTGTAATAAAATTGTGCTGTATTTGTCCTACACATAGTTTACAAATGATGAATTTAGTTTTCCCAAACAAACTGTTTAAAATCTGCATCTCTAAATGCACAGAAATCAATTTAGTGTTGTTGCTGTGTATGCTTCTACATCAGATCCTCAAGGGGCTTTTCAGTCAAGTTCAAAATATAAATTTAAGGCTTGAATAGTTAATAATGCAAATATCTGTGGAATTTCCAGTCTATTGAAATCTGAGGCCACAAACGTAAGAAAAAACACAAAAATACACTAGGAGTGTATATGGATTAGAACATATCTATTACATTAAATGAAAACAGTCGTTCTAACATTTGAATGACAAAATGACCGAAGAAAGGATATAAAGGAGACATAACAGAGCTCCAGACAATGCTTTTGGGTTGAAGAAAAGCAAAACCGATGTTCCTTTATATTTTTTTTACAAACATCTGCTACTGGACATTTGCTGGCAAAAGAGTAATGGATTTGACAAGCCACCTGTTTGATCCAAGACAGCAATCCCTGTCTTTCTGCATACACCATGGAAACACGCCGCCTTCTATCATAATTTATATATTCTCCCAGATTCTGGGCTGCGCTGCATGTGCTCTGTGCCAGACCGATTGTTCAAAGCCACCCTTAAAGGCACTACAGCCTGCCAGGGGACTGGCCTGCCGCTGAGGTGCAATCAACAGGATTATAGCAACCCTTGTTCTGCCTAAAGGATTTATAGCCAGAAGTGAAGGAGCATGGATTAAACGCTCCTATTAACACCCACGGCTCAAGTTATCTTGCAGGGACTGGCGGAACTCTCAGAACTAGTGAGGAACTGATGGAAAAACAAATGGGCAGGAAGACATCAAGCGGATCCTTTACAGAGATATTTATCTTATTAAATAATATGGAATAATTCTCTCAAATATGAAGGTAGAAATACAAAATACTGAGAAGTCAAAAAGTTGGGGGAAGAGAAATGCAATCCAGCCTAGCAGTTCATCCAATGATGAATGGAAGTAATAGCAACCAAAACTACCTCTCTGCCATGATGTGGCATGGCAAGATGGACCAAATTATTTCAGTTCTCCAGTAATGCTTGTAGTTATAATTGAGGGAGGGGATTGGAGAGTGTGTGTGTCGGGGGCAGGGGAGTCATCAAGTAAAAAGTCAAATATTTTCTGCTGGAGGAGAGGAAAAAATGGCACCATTTTCAAACTACCTGCTATATTAAAAAAAAAAAAAAGGTTTATCTCAGACATAAAAACAGTAGAAAAGAAAACCCAGTCATAATTCAGCCATAAAATAAAAAGATGTACTATGAAAAAATATGCGTGAAAGTAGCTGAAGTGATTTTTGAAAATACTGCAATACATATATTTCTTGGAATGAGATGTTTATTGCATACAGCCTCCACAATATAAAATAATGCAATTGTGTGACTGTACACCAAGATTCATGATGACTTTTTTTTCACTACTGGAAGGGAATATTGTCACAGTAATGAGGAAAACACACATTTTTCATATTTGTAGTAATTCCTATTAAACAAACTGCTTTTAGCAAGGACTGCAAGACGGGGCCCTTGCTCTTTGTGTTAATAACAGATGGTTATGACATGGGGCCAATTCCTGTTTTTCTTACTTTCACAAGCAGTCCCAAGGGACTCATTATTTTTTTTTTTTTAAATGAATAAAGCAAGCAAGATTTTACCCAAGAGAAAATAAGCAGTTTTGCAACAGAAACATTTGTGGTGCCCTTTTCCACTGGGTAAAAGCAGGGAGCTCTAACTCATTGGAACACCCTGCCAGCCCCAAAGAAGCATTAGGGAACTGCAGTCGCAGGTACTTGGAAGAAACGGGGAAAGAGAAAACTGGCACACGAGTATGAAATCATAACAGCTCTCAACAGATTTTCCCAATATGCTTCAGAAACTGTTATCAGGGACAGATATTGGCAAGGGATTCCCAGCAGCACGCTACTTCCATCTGGAGAGGGTGGGACTACAGTGTCTTCCAAAGCTGAAAGTTGTGGGGATTTTAAAGAAGACAAGACAGATCCAATTTTTAACCTATACAGATGTGTAATAGAGTGCAGGAGTTTTGCCCCCATGGATAACCACAGGAAAAGGGCTCAAGCCATAGATTCTCCTTTTCAATCACCTTAATGAGCAGCCATCCGTCTGTTTCAGTTAATCAGTCCAGGTCAGCCATTATATATTTGGAGGCATATTAAAAACTTAAAATTGAAAAAAATGATGAGAAATAAGTATATGTAAAGCAGGTGCTTATCATATACTGACAACCAGGCTGTTCACTTACACAGTGAAGTTTAATCTCTCTAAAAGTCTCTCCTGCCCATAAATCACCACACTCTGTATCTTTAGCCAAGTACTACCGCTGCTGTACGAGCAGGTGCCCACCACAAGAAGCAGCAGGAGTTCAGACACTCTTCTCACAGCACACAGCCCAGGGCTAGTGGAATTGGTATGTGACACACTAGGAGCTTGCTTGTATTCTCCTTTGAAAAGAGGTGTGAGGGTGCCATAAGGATGTCTTCATTTCACTGAATCTAAATACATTATGGATTCTAGGAGATGGAGACAACTGGTATCACTGCAGATATTAAAAACTCACTTCTAAGAGACCACAGAGATTGCAGGATTGAAAAGCCTCTTCCACCTCTGCATTTCAAAGTAATATAAAGAAGGAGCTGGGGATTTTCTTCTGCCTAAAGATAAAATTGCATTAGTATATATCCATTAGGTAAGTACATATAGCACTTCAAAAAGCAACATAAAAAAATATTGCTTCAAGCTGAATGCTTAAGCACCTCAGTCACAAACAGATAGAAACTGAACAGTGACATGTTACCCATATTTACCACACTAAACTGAACTTTTCTTAACTGGTGACCACAGAGCAGGAAAGTGGAGGCTTAGCCTACAAATCAAGGGAGTCTAGGATACACGGAAGGATATCCTCCCTTCAGAAAGAAGGACAGCCCGAGCTTTTTGTGTATGTGGAGCTGATCTGTAATGTTCCTGTGTATTCAGATGACCTGAGCAGGTTGTTTGTGCATTGTCCCAGAACATGTCCATCAATCAATGTCAACATTCTTCCAAGCTCCACTCTGACTGGCAACTGACAATCAGTTGTCTTCTGAATGTTAATTAATAATGAATACCCTTGTCAATGCTTAAACACACAAAATGTCTTTAATGGTGGAATTATAAAAGTGGGGTTTTTTTTGTGTGAGAACAGGTATTGCATTATCATTTAGCCCTTGTATTAAGGAGAGAAATAAAATCCCTTACTTAGATATTGCACATCATTTGTGCTATCAGCCTGTGCAGTATTTTCTAAAAAGCATTCATCTCTACCTGTCATGGAATTTTGAATCTTATCTTCTTGGATACATGATTTTTTACAACAATAATACACAATACAATGACTGTAGCTCTAAATATGACAGAAAATCTTTAAGATAAAAGATCAAAAGTAGGTATGTCATTGTCTCCTCCTATGTCGCATTTGCCCAGGGAAAAGAAAAACTGTTTTAAAAAGATGTTATTTCTCTCCCTTGTTTACCAGTATTATTCACTAGCAATGCCACTGACAAGACATTTTCAATAAAAGGCCAAGTAGAGACTTATTTTAACTGACAAACAAAAGCAGGCAGACAAGCATACACATTACAAAGACAAAAAATTGTGCCTTCTAATGCAAAAATTAAGTGATTCAGAACTAATTATAAGTATTAAGTAAAGAGAAGAGACATTCAGAGATCACAGATTGAAAATTCTATTCCATCTGCACAGGGGGACATGATTTTCAACCCTGCTTATGATTTTAAGCACATGATACTTTCACACTTCCCAGCACCAGATTGCAGATGAAATCTGGCTGAGATGTCCATAGGTGAGATAATTGGGTGACAATATGGAGCCTTGGGTTTTGCTAACAGTTAAAAAAATGTCCATTTCCTTTAGTTATCATTTGGAAGGACTTTATCACTACTCTTTTTTTCTAGTTAGTACCAATAAACCTGATCACACATTGAAAGCTGTCCATTTGTCTGTATAACAGACAAATGTGTCCTTGCACAATCAGCACAGGACAATGTCACAATTATAATATACTCAGTAAATAATATAATGAATGTTATTTTTTCCTGAGGATCTACTGGTATGGAACAAACTTTTTCAATAAATTGAACAAAAAAATAAAATGGAGAGTTATTTAATTTATTTAATGTGCAAATAAATCTATCAAGAAAAAATATGTTGACATTTTGAAGCATGAGAAATCAAATATTCAAGATTCAGTGCTTGATTTCAACTAAGGGGCTGTATCATGGGCCTAATCCAAGACAATAAAATCAAGTAAGAGTACCCTCTCTTTGAAAGTACTCCAGTCACATCCCAAAACTATTTCTATGTAACAATTAAAAACAAAATACCAAACCCTACCTTAAAAAAATCAGTTCCATGCAATCCTTCTCTTTCTAGTTATATTTCCTTACTTGACGTTTTAAGACTTCAAACAAAACTATACATTTTAACAGAAACAAGGGAAGAGATCAATATGTCTCCATTTGCTTTGACATACAAACACATCACTCTTATAAGCAATTAGAAAACCAGTAGAACTTTTTCTCCAGTTCTACCATTCACCTAATAAATTCATACATATATACACAATGCAAATAATTATCAAAACAAAATTATGTCAACATTTAGAAACACTAGAACTCAAACAGTCAAGATTAAATGGTTCATCTTTTATAAGCATGTCTGTGTTTTTTACATATTATATATATTCATATAAATATATATATATTAATATAAAAAAGCACAAAAACCTAAGGGACTGGAATCCATCGCTCCATATGAATGGTTCTAACTCTATGGGAAGAACAAGTTTCAGCAGTAGCTAATAAAACCTTGTGTCAGTTAATAGACATGCCCTATTTGAAGCAAGAGATCCAAGTCCAAATCTTCCTCAGCAAGAAAAATAATTGACCTAAGCGTGGAAAACTTGAGTGGAGTGAGATCATGTAAATATGGTCAGTGATCACAGCCACATGTTGTCCACTCAGACCATGTTCCATAGACAAATTTTTGAACATGCAATTTGTTCCAGCATCAATAGAGCTGAGCTGTTTGGCACACAAATTGCCCCACTTTCAGGAATACAATGAACTCACTTATAAAGTCTCAATTGCCAATACTCTTTAAGAATTTTGATGGTAGCTAAGCAAGGGTTCCAATATTTTAAATTAGAGACTTAATGAGTTTCTCAACACCAACTATATCCCTCTGTGGACACAAAGTGATTGATTCAAATAGGCATCACAGACACTTTCATTAAATGTGTCATTTCTTCTCAAAATCTACCCATATAATAGTTCAGCGTAAAAACTATTTATTTAAAGTAGTTTAGTGAAAAAAAAAAAAAAACCAACATGGCACACTCAGGAAGTTAAAAAAATTACTACTCACAAGTGAATACTAGCTCGTAGACTGAGAAACAGGGATTTGGAGGGCTGGAGACCACAAGCCATCCTAACTTTTCAGGTCAAGTGGATCAGGTCATTAATACAAGCTCCATACAAACTCCTGAGTTTTGTTTTGGTGGTCCATCACAAGTGGATGAAGGACACCCTGCCCTCTCCTACACACAGGTTTAGACCTCTATAGGAAAATATGCACATGTACACTATATTGTAAGACTGGAAATAAAGTGTCTGCATGGTCAGTGGAGAAAAATTAGCTCTCTCAATTGTCAGGGGACACTTGCAGTTTAGTCACATGTGGAGAACACATCCAGAAAGATGAAGGGAATGTACAGCAGGCCACATGCATATGGCTACACGAGGCCTCCATATTGGTCACCTGCCAGAAGACCTCCAAACATCACTTTCGACCACAGCCTCCCCCTCCACTTTGTTCCATCCACTGTAAAAGGAATACCAGTCATCCATACTGCATGATATATCACATTCACTACATGCAGGGAAGGAATAATAAGAAGTTATAGCCACTAATTATGCTAGAGATTATATGTCTCACCAGTGGGAGCTGTACTATCAGTGGAATTTTAGGGTCCCGTTTATATTCACTTCCCTGTATACATTTACAGCAGCACAGTATTAGAATTCTGAAAATTCTAATAAAGCATGCATTTAAATATGTTTCATCTACATAAAAGTTTAAACTCAATCTATATGCTTACACTTACCTAAAACTTTAGCACTTTCCTCAGTAGGAAAACATCAACACATGATGTTACTCTCACTAAGTTAATGGGATTCTTGCCATTAAGTTCTGGGGACGCTGCCTCAGCCTGCAGCTCTACAAATAGTTCCCTGCATTAGGCATTACTTCCTTAAAATACTTATAAATTGTTTAGTGAAAAGTAGAAACCACATTTTACACTTTCTCAGCATGTTTATTTATGGTAATACATAGTATCAGACATTTTTGGTAAAAAAAACCAAAAAAACAATCAGCAGCCAGCCTGCTGTAGACTTAGTCCAGCCTCTCAAAAGCCTTAGTGTACTTCACAGTTACACCAGGAAATAACCTTTGCATTTATGCATACTAAATACATTGCAAAATATTAACAGTAATTATGTTTCTCAATCATGTACTTCCTTTTTTTCTCCTCAATCACACACATTTGAGGTATATACTGATATCAGATGATATTAACAATTAGAGTTAATTACACCTTTATTGGAAAAATGCTTGCTATTGTTATTGCAGGAGAGCCATGTCTTGCCAAGAGACACATGTAACTAATTCAAATAATAAAAATTAAGGGTTAAAGTATCAAATTACCCGGGGTAAAAAGCCCTGATGTTTGTTACAGATGTGAGCAACTTTATCCTCCTTAAGACGAGCACTGGGGCCACCCAGCTAAATAAAGCTGTGCAGCTACATGCACTGACAGGATCTGAACTCAAGAAATACAATACTTGAGTCCAATTCTTATTGCATGCAGGTTTTATACTTGGTTGCCTTTGCTACTCTGAATTAGACTTATAAATTAGCTTGATCTTAAGCAAAATTTTCCAAAGAGCATATATAGCTTCAAAAAGAATGTTTCCTAAATGGAAAATCTCTTCTTAATGAAGAAGAATAGAAGGAAAAAACTGTTAAATACTGAACGGACACTCTCCTTTTTGTTGGTGTGTTGTGTTTATTAGGGAGACTGTATGAAGTCAGAAACAGTCATTAATGGAAAAGTATACAAAAAAACTTTCTCCAGAGCCACGAGGCACACACTGCTGATAGGTCTGACAGCAAGAAATGAAACATGAGATTACCACAGTTTCTGCTGTGAACTATTAACTAGATACTATTCACTAACATATATAGCATATATATTTTTATTAATATGAGCGACAAGAGAACTCACTGTGACAGACAGCATTAGTACAAAGATTAGGAAGTGCACAGGGATAAAAGCTTCTCTAAGTTAGGAGAAATGCGTTCATAAAAATGCCTTAAATACATTTGCTATTGCTGCTGTTTCACAATAATGCTACGTTAGAGAAGAAATTAGACACACCGTTCTGTTAAAGAGAGGTTTCTTTTTATGAAATTAAAGACAGGTAATGCTGACTTAAATTGTGAACCTGCCCTCTTTTTTGGTTCTCTTTGATGCCACAACACTCTGTCAAGGATTACAGTAGAAATCATATAGATATTTTTCCTGTCAAGTATTTGGCTTTTAATAAGGTCCATGAATATAGTTTTCTAACTCTTTGAAGGAAACTCCTTCCAACTGTTTTACTCTCAATTTGGTTCCAACCTAAAGTTTTTATAAAAGTAATATTATAGTCTCTCTAGGAGGGGCAAAAAACAACACAATTAAGTTATATGTATAAAACTTACATAACTTATTGTAACTCTTCAAAACATCCATTTTGACTTTGCAGATATTAGTTTGAACATGTTTAATTTGTTTTCAAGCTAAAAAGTGTTAATCCCCAATAAATTGTGTACAGCTTATTTTTTTTCATAACTAAATTAGCATTGCAGACAGAGCTTGCACAGTATAGGGCAAGCCAGCATTCCAGCATTTAATGCTGAGAAGTCAAGAAACAAGAATTAGTTTTTACTCTATTGTTCAAGTAATAATAAGCAGGATATTAACTGAAAGCCTACACTAAAACTATCTCCACAGTTTCTCAAGTAAAAACAGAAAGATATTTTTCAAGGATTTAATACTCCTTAATATATAGGAACTGTTGTTGGGGAGCCAATATTTTCACAATAACAGAGGAAGTTTGGGAGGCATCAAAATTCAAAAGATAATCTAGTTAACCAAATATTTTGCCCACATAATTTCCTTTTTTTTTTTCAGCTTCAGTAGCAAACATAGCTCTGTCCATATGGTTGTCTCACTTCTTAAATAGAAACCTCAAATTCAGTGCTTTACTTAAGGTTCCTTATTTTCAGAGAATAATATATATTTTGAACTGCAGCTTTCTTGAACAACTTTCAACATCATTTCACTATAGAAGTAATAGATGCTTTACAGATACATAAAGGAGATTAGGTAAATAGTTATTAACATGTTCTTCCCTTTTATGTAATTGGTTCTTCCATTAAATGATCCCTACTTTCAGTTTCTCTGTAAACTACTATTTTTTTCAATTCCTGAAACCTTGCTTTCTGGATGGGTTTGGTTTTGCTTTTTCTTAAAAAGCTAACAGTCATATTTAATGGAAGGCATGTACACTTGTGATCTTCCTAAAGAGGATTATATGTCACTTCTCCCATTTGTACCCAGAAGTGAACAAATACTTAAATTTATTTCTAGTGGCCTAACTCTGAGAGATCAACAGAAACCCTTGACAAAAACAAAAAATCCATACCAGAACAAACAAATGAAAAAAATCTCTCAGAATTTATAAACAAGCAGCTTCTTTTTCATGTAGGAAAACTTTTTTATACTTAGAAACACAGCAAACTTAGAAAATAATACCAAAGCCATTAGATGCCAATTGCACCCTTCACAAAGGATTTCTGGGCAGGAAAGGTTGTTTCAGAAGCAAAACGTATGGTTTTGGGCAACAGACTTGACAGGATGAGATTCCATTTCTAAATACCAGCTAAAGCTTCATTTAGACAAACAGCAGATAGACTTTATGGCTAAGGAGTTAATGGCCCAGCTGTTGAGCAACCGTAGCTAATTCTGTAGTGGCATCCCAGACCCATAAACCAGAGAGTTTTACTGTTTCCCTGTAACTAAAGGAGATATTACTAAAATTCTCTTAGATTTCATTGCTGGCTTTGTTTTCATTTCAAGATGTGTGCGCAGCAGTGGATCTGACCAAAAAAAAAACCCAAACAACAACCACGCAGCCAATTTAGTTTAAGAAATTGGTACTCATCAAACCTCAAGCAAAATGCAAAACTAATATTAATTCCTGGAGGGAGCAGAAGCTGGGAAGAGGGGCAGGCCAGAAGGCAGTGGAGAAGAAAGGCTGGAGAAGGAGAGAGCTCGACATTCAACTACGTTATCCAATAACTCCACTCCTAGGATCTGGGCTCCCAATGGCCCTTTTGCATGTGCTATTTCACCTCTTTCAGCCCTTCTGGAGCAAAACAACTAGTTTATTGGAAACTCAGTATGTCAGTACCTCTACAGTTAATTCATTTTAGGGATCACTCTGATTGCATTATCAATGAAAACTAGATGGTTTTGACTGCCTTCATTACTTATCAGTTTGACTTCTCATCACCTTACTTCCCTCA
>VZTN01025995.1:45732-57641 GCA_013400515.1 Erpornis zantholeuca
ATGACAGCCTATAATCATACTTAGCAAACTAATTCAGATACTTCAGGCAAAGCAACACCACAAAAAATCACTCGTATCTTAGGGCCAAAAGAAAATGCAGAAGAGACCTGAAACAGGTTTAATGAAGTATAAAGGCACCAGTTTTTCCAGGAAAGCCCTGACCACTAAGAATACTAGCCCTTTTGTGTTGCTTCATTTGGAAACCACTTTTCAAAGAGTTCATGTTTAACATAGCTCCTTTCCCTTTCTATTCTCTGTGCTTTCACATCCAAAAAGCCAAAGAACATGAACAAAGTAGGTCAAAGAAATCCAAATTACTTAGAGAGACTAATACACTTGTGAAAATCATCCTCTTTATGAACACTATACTGTTCTGACAGAAAGATATAGCAAGAAAATATATCTTTCTACCACACTTCTCTGACAAGAAGGGAAGTCAGAAGACTACAGGATGAATGATAGCCAAAACATTCAACCTTCTTCAAATTCCAAAGGGGGCTTGAAGCAGAAATCAAAGCTCTGCATTTCAGGGTAGAAACACCTTCAGTAATACCTGACCATCTAGCTAGAAGGTCTTACTTCCACCTTAAATCCTCTACTTTATTTTCCTAAACTCTGCTAGGATCCTTTGCAAAGATACCTACCTTTTAATTTTTTTAAATCAAATATTTCATACTCAGCTGTATGTGGTGCCTGATATCAGATCCCACTGACCTTTATTTAAAAAGGAACAGAAAATTTATTTAATATGTTAGGGAATAAAAAGGGAAGGAGATAGATGCTCTGCTGTTGAACTTCTACAGGCTTCTGAGAAAATGACAAGACTCAGTGACACAGAGATACCCTCATTCTCTGCTCAAGTTCAATTAGCTGAAACTAATTACATTCTCTTCCCTAGAGTAATTTTGGAGGCAAACGGTAGAAAGGTAACTCTTCTTCAAAGAAAGGAAACATTCAGAGTCTTGATGATATAAATGCCATTGAAAAGTTTTCTCCCATTCTCCTCATCTCCACAAAGCAAAAAATTTTGAAGTCGAAAATGCAGGAATGTCAGCATAGGCTACTCAAGTTGCAGGTCACCCACAACTTCTGTGACATACTCCCTGAGCTGAACTCTACACCTAATTCACAATAGGTACAAGTTGGACTTTTTGGAAGCATGGCAATATTTGTTTTAATAACCACTCATTCACATTCCAGTCTTAATTCATTGACCTTCACCAATAAACTCGTGGCACATCAGCTCCTAAATGGAGTAACAGTAAAAAACAAAACAAGAAAGAAAGAAAAACAAAACAAAACAGAACAAAAAAAAAAAAAAACCCCACATGACAACCACACTTACTTTACCACAAACATGCTGCGCATAAGGCAAATTCAGTTTCTGGATCTGTTATAAAGTGATATCTCATAAAGTGAAGAGATAAAAAGTCCCAAGAAGAAAAAAGGGAAGGAACAGATGCAACTTGCTCTTTGGCACAGTGTATAGCACTTGACAAAGTCTAGAAAGAAAAGCCTGTAGCTCCCTTTTTTACCTCACCAAGACAAAATGTGCAAATAGCTATAATCCCTTCCTAATTTGTAGGCCAATAAAACAACTGTTAATGCATACAGTATTATAATACACTTAACAGTAAAACTCGCCCATTTGGCTTTCCCTAGGAATTTGAATTTTTGGACTTGGTGCCCAGTCATCTATGTAATTTCTCCATTCAGTAATATGAAGAGAAGCTTCCTACCTTCTGAAATATCACTCTACTGCTCTGATTGAATAAATTTAATTTTCTCCCTCTCCACCCCCAACTAACATGAAACAGATGGAAAATACATTACACTAGAAGCTCACATAGAATTATTTTCACCTTCAAATATCAATCACTGATTGCAGTCTACTCCTTTACATGCATAACATATCAACTGAACTCCACCGTGAGAAAAAGTCCAAGTTAGATCTATTGGGAGTCTACTACAGTTACTGAGAAGTCCACTGGGTTTTTGTGGTTGGGTTTTTTTGGGGGTTGGTTGGATGAGGGTTTTTTGGTTGGTTGGCTTTTGCTTTTTTCCAGAACAGATGCAATATGTGGTGTTAAAAGAACTGAACATTTTAAGTACCTTTCTGGTACAACGGCTAGGTACCCTTCAAGACAATCCTTTAAAATCTACTACTTCCACACCTAAGCCTAGTGCTTCACATCAGCAAACCTAAGGCCAATACTGAGGAAATAAACTCCTTGTACATAAGCAAAAAAACCCTGCAACTGTAAGTTCAGAGGCTCATCTAGTTTTTTCATGTTTGTTTCACAGCGCTTTAAGATTTTGCTTGCTTTAAATTGCATTTGTGAGCTCTCTGAAATTTGGCTCTCTCATGTGTGTGTTAGACCACTGAGGCTGTAAGGATTCTTTGGCACTCATATAGTAAGAAGTAATCAGTGTATATCCAAAAGGAAAAACAAAAAACACCCCTCAGTTTGAAAGACCAAGCAATGAAGAGGGAACACATGGGACCTCATTTTCCAGGTTATGCATTTCACCACTCATGATCATTTTCTTCCTTATCCTTCTCAGCACTACAAGTTACTTACATCATTAAAAAAAAAATAAACACATCCAGTGTAGAGTTGTGTATAAATCAAAATTCAATTGTTTTAGTATCTGAACTCAATAAATTTCACAAACAAGAGAGGAGCTGTATGCAAAAGGAACACATTATTCAATCTCAGACAGCCAATCAAGCTAGCATAACACAAATGAAAATCCCTGCTGAGTTACAAGCTGAAGAGCTATTTGGAACTACAATGTGGCCATCTACTCCTACCTTTGCTACAACACAGCCAGATAAGGTATTATTCTGTATCTATAAAAGACCATCCTATTGTGTTAAGTTAATTCAGCAGAGCTTTAGCAAGTGTGAGAGAAGAATCACAGGCTTCTGCCCATCCTGACAGAGCACAATGCTTTCTGCCCTGAGTAGTCCCAAAGAAGTCACGCAGCATGCCAGGTACAAAGTATTTGCAGAAGTGAGCCCTCAGACAGGGCTATAAAAGCTCTGGGTTAAGAAGCACACACCAACTTGCTTCTACTTGATCTGTTACACAGCTTGACAGTAACAGATAGCCAGTTGCATTAGTGTCAATGTTCAGATAAGTTTCTCTCAATATCTGTCACAAAAAACAGACGCAGTATCAGTGTGCCAGCTGTATTATCGGTCACTTCATAGCTGATCATACTTAATAACATCCTCGAGCCCAGACAGGACACACAGACAGCAATTACAAGTGTGTGCCACAGTCACCCAGATCGTTCTGACTCGGAGCTGCCAACTCGGTGTGCACTCGAAGAGTGCCTGCCTACCACTTTTTCCCTCTCAAACACTTTAGCTTGCCTCAATATGGGGCCAGAGTTTGTTTTGAAACTCTTAAAAGGATCACTGAAAGAAAAGAGGAAAAATACCATAAATGATCCTCTGGACTGCTTCCAGAGTAGCGTGTTCTCCTAGCAATTGCTTTGGAAGCAAGCCAGAAATGGGAAGTGTTCTTGCAAATAAGCATGCCACCAGGCTCAAGTACAAGTTATCATTTAATTCTTTTGTCAACATCAGCACAGTTAGAAATTAAGAAGCCTGTTTAATAAACAGGTTACTTGAATTCCAGTTACCAAACATCACTTTCTTCTCTATCCATCCCTGCCACGCTCAGTCAGCTCATGTCCCCCACCCCCTTCCTAACATACACTGGGGGTTTTTTTGGATATTTTCTCTCCCTTATTGAAAGTCAAATAAAAATAGTATATTAATTACATCAGTGATAACTAGGACTGTAATCAAGAGCAAGTTAACTAAAAAAAGGAAAAAAATCAGCCACTCAGAAAAAAAAAACTTCTAAAACCTCAACACAGACTTCTATGGGACATAGCACTTAATATTTTTAACAGACCTCTAATACAGTCTACTGAATGGTTTTGTCAGGGCAGTTTTTCACATTACAATTACTCCTAATGAGATCATCCTCTGCAGTGTATAAGACTTCATCCCTTCCCAACAGAACAATGAAAGATTTGTGTGGAGCTACAAAGGCCTCAGATCAACTCCACTCATTTCACCTTCTACTGAATTTCCTCATGAAAACTCATCAAAAGCAGAAGTGTGGGGTTTTTTTTTTATGAGGACAAGCTATTACTAAAGAGACTCATTTACTTTGTTTTAGGGTGTCCCTAATCCTCTACAGATTTTGAAGTCCTCACAGAGGCATCTCAGACTCAGTGAGTGCTGCCAGCTTTGTTTTTGAGATGATGTACATTTCTCCTCTTCATAGATTTGTAGGGGTTATTTTTTCCAGTTTTTCACTTACAATATTTCTCACTAGAAAATGTCTTCCTATCTTGCAATAAACATATGGTGATATATAACTCCTTGTGTTATCTTGTGATAAAAATGATAGGCCTTCTATTAAATGTACATGAAAATACCTGCGTTCAAACAAAGTGCAAGTTCTCTTGTTTTTACTGGAAGCAGTGACAATAAAACATTCTTTCTCATGCTAAGCAGAAAAGCCTTTCTTATGCCTGTAGCCCCAGTGACAGCAGTGCTAAGGGTAAGTATAATTCTAAGAACATTGTTAACTGAATTAGTCTGAATGAGGAAGTACAACTCAGGAGTCTCTGATCTACTAGTATTTTAAAATAATCACAATGATCCCACTGCAAGCCAAGAGTTTAGAGTTAGCTTTGTGCAAAAAAATTATAGAAAGGAAATCATACTTTATTCTGAAAATCTGATATTCTGCTTGAAATATCTATCTTGTGTTGACACAAATCTCTAGATCAGTTTTGATTTTGTGTGTATTGTTCCCATTACTAACCACACCCCATTCTATTTACTACATCCATTTTAGCTCCTTTTAATTCTGTCACAGATCATGTGAAAGAACAAACTGTTCACCTACTCATACCTGACATTATTGATACAATGTTCCGTGATAGGTATGACTTACTCAGCCTTACCAAGAGGTACAAGAAACAACACCTTAACCAGTTCATAATGTTAGTCCTGAATGATCTTTATACTTCTCACAGCTTCAACTTTTTTTTCTTTACATGTGCACTATACAGCCACTGATTTTCCTAATCAGACAGAATGACTGATTTAGATTTACCAGCGTGAGCTTTACAGATTGAGGATCTGAAAACTTTAAAAGCAGACTGATGATGCATTTCTCGTGAAAAAAAAAAAAAAGGAAAAAAAGGAAAAAAAAGGAAAAATCTGGTAGAACATGACCTGTAATTTACAGCAAGTTGTGTGTTTACTTACGTTCACACGTATCTCCTTTCTGCTGGTATCCTGCTTTGCAGATACATTTTCCAATAGGCACTAACCATTCTCCCTCCGCGCTGCAGTGCATCTTCGGCGAGTTCTCCGCCTCCTCCTCCGCACTGCTGACACAAGTTCCTCGCACTTCTACTAAAGAGGAAAACTCTGAGCCAGTCACTGTGTCAGGAAAAATAGCTAAGTTCTCAATGATGGACCAGCACTTCTTGTAGTAGACTTTGACAGAGACCAAAGCAATGCAGGCCCCTACGTCCTGAAACGCAAGATAGAATCCTTTTTTGGACAAAGGTCCAATTTCTCTCACCTCGGTGTTAAGTTTCATTTTTCTCTCCCCAAGATCACCCTGGGTAAAACTTTCATCTGCTGCAATAGTGTCTATTTTTACATATTGGTTTTCTCGGATATTCCTGCCAGTGTCGTAGTCTGTTTCATAATAATACAAGTTAAAAGTTTCTTTACAAGTGCCCAGAACTCCAGGAAGACTGTTACAATCCCTCAGAGTGAATTTCAGTTCTACAAAAATCCTTTGTGCATTGCTTTTTGCAATCCAGTTAGTCCGAAGCCAGTTGTTTTGGTTTGATTCCATCACCTGGCATACCTGGTATGTTCGTATCGGAGTGTAGTTTTCATCCAGTCCACTAATTTCTTCCCACTAAAATAGTAACAAACAATTAGTAATAAACAAGAAGTATGTCACCACGTGTAACTACTGTGTATTTTAAAAAGCTTCACACAACTCATGTCTCCCTTCTTTTTAATAGTACATTATTGTTAAAAATATTCTTAAACATGTAAATGAAGAAAATATATATTAATGCAGGGGTAGGATCTGTCTCCCTTCATGTCTTTCCCACATACAGCTTCTAAAAATCATCATCATATCATGAGCACAGTTGCAAAGGGCCAGCTTCAGAAAAGGCTGTTTAGCATACCAGGTTCTCATTTTAACATGGGCTCACACACATTTCTTTAAGGTCACAATGGTTTTGAGTAAGCAAAGAGCAAAAGGAGGGAGGCAGCTTCTCTTCCAAAAAAAACCTAACATCAGTGAAGTCTTCGAAACTGAAATTGCTTAGCATTAGAGTACATAAAACTTGTGCATGCAAAACTTCCAGTGAAACTTGTAGTTGTACAGAAATCATGGGATCAGATCTTGAAACTCATGAGTTAGATGATTCCCACCCCTACATGATCATAGTGGCATAGAGAGAGGGCAAGAGAAAATGGAGAGAATTAAAAATCTGGAAGCAAGATAACATTTTGGTTGTCTCCTTTTCGTTCAGTCCACCTTCTGTTTTATTTCCAAACTGAAAGGTTAAGTAGCAGCTCCTCCTCACCTCACCTTTTGTCCAGTGGCTGCACCCATGTTAGAAGGGGCAAACTTCATTTAGCTGGGAGTTCAAATGAACCATGAGACTACATACAGAATTAAAAACAACCCATATGAGTGAAAGTTCACAGGTTCAAAGCCTGAGTTTTGTTGATGCTCTCTCTTTAGGTTACCAACTGTGTAATGAGCTGGTAAGCCTTTAACAGTCCCAGAGTCTTTGGTAGCGTGGGAATTCGCATCTCCAGCAATGGCAAACCTTCCACTGAAATCAACCACGCAGATCTGCCCAGGTGTAACCAAAACAATCCTTGTCTTTCACCTTTTTTCGCATTTCTTGTAACATTTCATTGCCTGCAGAAGCTGCAGCTGTAATAAATTAGAGGAGGGGGGCTGAGCTATCATCACCCCAGGATACAGGCAACCATGACTTCTCTGGATGGCACTTAGCCCTCTGGCCTTGTGTCAATAATGCACTTAAGCTCATGCTTAAGATCAGTGACTGTACTTATGAGCTTAATGGTAAGCACATGCTTAAGTGCTTTGTGGGACTCATATAGTCGGCACCTCTGCAGGATAGAGCATCCACTGACACTCCTCACACCGGCAACCAAGCATGGAAGGCATTGGTTTCCCAGATCAGGAGCCACACAGTGTACATTACTCTGCAAGCCTATTTGACAGCAAATGAGACCATTTTAATGTTGTTGCCTGTTTCAGGAAAAAAACAGATGTGGCTGAATTGATGCTGGAAGTTATCACCACAAAATATATCACAGCTGCAGATGCTGAAATGCACAGAAGCTGTAAATATGAAAGCACATTTCAATGGCCTACAGTTAATACAGATGAGATATATATGGCATTACACATGCATATGGTATTAAATGATTGAAATAGATTATTAAATGCTCATGGAGTTAACTGAAGTGATTGCACATGGAACTGTATTAACCTCTGAACAAAAGAAAGTCTATCTTCATAACAGATTTATTAGAGCTGAATGAGTCATTTTTTTTTTCACCTCTATAAGAGCTAGAACAAACAAGAAAAAGAAAAAAGGGCCCTGGACTGAGAGGGTTTTGGCTATACCACAATAATAAAAAAAATTCCACCCCACTAAAAAAAAAATCCCATCAAGATGACAAGGCATAAAGCCTAAATTTTGCTGATTTTCATGTTCTCCATTTCATATCAGGCAGTGCTATGTCCTTTGGGGTTTCTTTGAGATGGTTTGGGGGTTTTTTTTGTTTCTTTAATTTTGTGTAAGCATTCTTCCCTCAAGACACCAAGCCAGATTCTGCAATAAGATATTCAATAAGACAATGCAATGTCTTTAACATGGAAGTAACTCTCATGCACCACACAACAGAATCTGCCTCCTTGAGTTTTGATGTGGACTGCTGCACCAAAACAAATCACAATTCCCCCCCCAAAAAACCCAACAAACTGAAACAAACAAACAAAAAAGCAACAAACAAAATAAATTTTACAAAATCAACTTACACTTCATAATACAACACAAATGAGTTTTCTCAGAGTCAAAATCCCACTACATGAGACTAGCTAGCATCAAAGACATTCTCATGCTACCATCAAGGAAAATAATACAAAATACTAAATTCACACAAGAAGCACTACTTTTTGTGATCCCCCTAGCATTGAGCACTGGAGCTTTTTTCTATATTTTTCTAAAGCCAAAAGATTAAGGAAATATGATTTATGATGCAATTATGTGATCAGAGCGTTCTGCAAGGAAAAAAATATACCAGTACTTCAAGATGTTTTCTTCTATGGCAGCTGAGGTCACCATTCATTGAAGTCTTCTTATAGTGATCAATTTCACAGAAAGAAAACTCCACTTTTCCCTGTCCTATTGCAAAATACGGTCCTATATATGGAATTCCATTTGAATATGCCATGTTATATTGGTTTCAATTTATGGTGTTTTAAGTTCTTAGTTATCTTAACAGCGTGAAATGTAGCATTTGCAGTTGAATGAGGCATTTAACGAGTGTCTGACTGATATATTCTGTACTGTGATGATGCAGTAGTTTCTCTCCAAATTTTCTGTGTTCATTCCCATGAAATCTTTATTGCATAGTAAATAATTCAGTAATTAAAATAAGAAAAACATTTATTTTCAAAATTACATTATTAAAATGGTACTTTTATGTTAATTTACAGGCAACTTTTTCTGAGCATTTTCACACATACAAATCTAGCCATTAGTTTTGATTCACTTTTAGTTCCTGATTGAAATTGGCTTCTACCTCTGAAACTTGCCTTTTACTATTTGTTGAATTTGACTCCACTTTCATCTTTCAGTACGCTGACACGTGCAACACATGTTGACATGTCCTTCATTATCTACAGGTTAGCTTAATATAAGTGCCACCAAGCTAATCTTTCAAACACCTCTGGTAAAGGCTTCAATCAGTGCAAAACACTAATGCTGAGGTTATTAGCCATCATACACATTGAGCCTGCATTACATTCTCTCTGAAGTCCTCAGATTAGTTTCCAGTTTATTCTTGTACTGATACTACAATCTTGCTTTTAAAGAAAGACACTTTCACATTTTCATTCTTCTTATTTAAAGGATTTGTTACACTTTTATATCCCTACTCACACTTCACGCTCCTCTGGCTCCAGATTTCTTAATGCACTGAAGATTAAGATCCCCCAAGTTCTTGTTCGTGCAAGGCATCACAATGGATTCAGCAAGATTGTTTCCAAATGCAAGAACTGTCCATGTAATTTATGATTTGTCAGACTGAGTTCATGTAGGACTGAGTTAAGGTAAGACAATACATCCATTATATCTTTCTAAAAATGTTCTTCCTCAAGGCTTGAGGAAGAGGTTTTATAACACTTTTAATTCAGACTGAAAGCAGCATTTCCCAACTTCACATATATAATAAATAAGACAATAACACCGATGTTTCTAAACATCTCATTTTTTATAATGATGTATTTTACAATGGTACATTTCATAGAGTGCCATGAGATTAATTTGTATGCAAGCTGGAGGTGGCCTTAACCACATAATTCGTGCCTAGTTCCAGATATCAAGCTCCTCAAGACTTGGGGATGTTTCAAGTTTGGAACGTCATTTCAAACACATCTGCAATATAAATGTTTTTATTTTAGAGCACTTCAATCTGTGCTATTCAATTACAAAGAAAACATCGTAAACAAATTTATGATCACCCATTCTACAGAAAATGAAAAACATATTTTTAGAAAGTTTCCACACAGAAGCAGATCTGTTGTTTCTAAAGGAAGGAAAAAAAGTGATTTAAAATACTGTGTTATAAATATAGAGTGTAATCCTTTGTACAGCACAGAGAAATACACTACAAAACATAAAGGTACCAAAAGTTTCCAAAGAGCCACTTGCTTTAATTAGTTTGTACATTTGTACACTGTAACCTGAGGTTTCATTCTAAAAATGAAGAAGCTGTAAACACTTGGTATGATTACTGAGAGAAATATGAGGGGGAGCTTGTTTAAAGCAGGTTTTTCAACTGCTTTAGTAAAATCATCCTTAGGAACTTAAGTCTTGCCTGTAGTACTTACCCCATTGGGAGGAGAGGAAATCCATTCCAACTCTGTCTGTTGTGCTTTAGAGTCCAGCAATATTACTAAAACAAAAGGAAAAAAATATTAAATTCCACAGCTTTTTAAATATAATAAAGGGGGGATATAAAACCAAGGAATAAAATATGAATTTTAAAAAGTGATAGAATTAATATAATTTTTGTACAAATTAATATTTCTTCTTCATATTATTTTAAAAAATCTGAAACCACAACTAGGCATTTATTTGTAAATAGACAATTAAATTATGTATTATTCACATACAAGCAGATGTACATAAATCTTTACAATTTCATTGCTTAAAACAAAGTGAGGGGTTTTTTAGTGCTCTGAAGTGCTACTAATCAGTCATTAAGATGCATGCTCCCTCCCTCTCCTTTTTCATAAGGACATTTTCCATATGCTGGTTATTACAATCAGCTTAAAGCACACAGACACACAAATATTTCAACACATTTCCAAACTGATTTAGACAGGACTGGTCTATACCTTGCCGAGAGTTGCACTGAAAAAGCAATGATCTTTTTTGAGTGTCAAAATGAAAACTACTTCCCTTTGGTGATAAAGCAATAATTCTGCAAATAAAATGACAACCAGGAATGCAAAAAATAAAATACTCTGAAAGTGCCTCACACCTTGCACACACAAAATCAGACTAATTCACTTCACGGTAATAGCTTCCTAAAATCTTCATGTCATGGTGACATTTATATACAGAAACATATCAATTCCAGCAGCAGCACAATTATTTTCAGCTAAATGTAACCCCACCTCCGAAAGTGGTTAATCACAGCCTAATAAACCAACTCTGTAGTAGCATTCCTAATTTGAACCTATTCCATATATCTTTAGTCATAAAGCTATTTATAACTTTATACATAACATTTATGTACTAAGATATTTAGATGTGTGACTTAAGGGTGTAACTTGAAGCAACTTTTGTTGGGTCCATCGGAACAGTTTTAATTCTGGCTTTGGTTCTTTCTCCAAGAAGAATTTAATACAAAATTTCAGTGAATTACTAAAAATATAAAATGCCTAAAAAAGTTATTTCATACAGTAATACATGGAATGTTAACTGAACACAAACCAGTAGCTTCCAGGCCTGTATTTCACTAATAAAGTGGAACTACTCATTAAGGAAGTTTGATAGTCTCCCTCTAGAAAGATTACCTGCTTATGTCATTAAGGTTGGATTCAAGGGGCTTTACTTTGTAACACTTTCTTTAGAAAAGCAGGTGGTGTATGTGGCGGCTTGTTAAACAAGAACACTTAAAATGGTACTGAAAAAAAGGTACCAACAAATATTTAACCGTTTCAGCACCAGCTCAACACACTATGGCTGCAATTCATTATACTTTTTATTTGGCAGTAATTCCCCATCACGTAGCAACGGGTGAGCACATCAGAGAAAGAAAAGATAACAAGCAAACAAAACAAACAAAAAGAAAATCCACAAAGAAACAAACAAAAAAAACCCCAACACACAAACCCCTGCTCTGCAAACACCCCTTGCAAAGAAATCGTGGCGTTCCTTCTGGCATCCAAAGTTACCGGGGAAGAGCTCTCCAAGCCAGCGGCTGCTGCCGCGCTCCCAGCCCGGGGAGCCCCGTGGCCGTCACGGCTGGCTCAGCAAGGCGGGAAAGTGATGCTGGG
>VZTN01025998.1:3024-41631 GCA_013400515.1 Erpornis zantholeuca
GTCCTTGCATATATGCTGGACATATATATGCTGGTTACATAATGAAAAAAATGTAGAATGGTTATTTTCCATCCGTGGGTTTTCAGCTTCTTGTACTCCAACAATCTTGTCTTGGAGTGTTTGTTAGTTTATTACTGCCTAGACAGAGAAGTGTATTTTTTTTCTTCTAATTTACATCCAGTTTGTTTTGGTGGAAGAAAGGAACATCAGGACTTTTTGACTTTTAATCAGGAATAAAGAGCAAGTTTTCCTGAATGATGCAGAATATACTAATTTTCTGCCAGAATCCTCCTTGGAAAGAACTGACTGAATTAAAACCAAAAAAATTGGTCTCTAACTGTTTAACATGGAATGTTTGAAAAAAAATTCTCATAGACTTCAGAGCATCTGTAAATATATGTTCTTGACCAAAATTTGTGGGTTTAATATCTCTATGTTCTTGTTTAATACTGCAGTCAGAAGTGACCCTGCAGACACTGGCTTCAGTACAAATAGGGAAAAAAACCCTCAAGGAAATAACTTCCTGGGATTCTTACTGGACTGGAAGGAACTACAACTACTGTAATTGCTTGTCCAACATTTATAAATGCTGTCAAGAATACAGAATAATTCTGGACAGCATTTATAACTATGACATGTCATAAAACTAAAATCAAAACTGAAATTAAGAGAAAGATTTTAATTTAATAGTAACAGCACCGGCATCAAATCAAGCTGGAGGACACATAAGATCAAATATGTGCCTTCTTGAGGATGAGAGGTTTGTAGAGTTCGGTTATTCTTAAAATTTGCCTATTTGTTTGACTCAGCAGCATTTGCATATGGTAACATTGGATTGGAAGCACCTAGGGACAGTAGTGATCGATTTGAAGTGATTTGAGGATTAATCTAAAACACTTGTTCATCTTAATTTGTTTTACAAATCTTGACACAAAACTGATCTAGCATATAGTCATTATGTACAGTATTACAGCTGACTTTTTCAAGATTCTTGTGATTTCTAACAATGGAATATCTAAATTCTACAGAACACCTTTTATTAAAGTAAATGAGGCTTCTAATAGAGTGTTATGGGTTTGGAGATGTGAGATGCAGAAGGGGTCTTTGTTTCCTAATTTTTTAATTTATATCTGTTCTGCTTCAACAGGAGTACATTTTAATTTTATGCTAAAGAAAAGAGATACTAAAAACGAACAACTGTGTGCATTCATTACTGCTGAAATGAAGGCTTAAGTAGGGAGAAAGCAGTAAAATGAAATTGAATGTTAAAATGGTATTTCTCTGCATCCGCTTCCCAGTTTCTATTTTAAATATTGTTCTCAGAAGCCAAAGCAAATATACATCTATTTTGCATTGCAAACTGACTTGACACATAGAAGAGAGTATTTAGTCTGTTTTTGGACAAACAGAATGCAAATCACCATAATACCTAGGTGCTGCTGTAATGCCTAAGAGTATTGAAGATTTGCACTATGATGTTTAACCTACTGCATATTGAATTTGTGTTGTAATGTAATTCCAGTGAGTACCAGATTTTTTCATATACAAAAGCTTCAGCCTTGTGATTGCTATGTCCCACTCCTACGCAGCCCTTTAAATCTGTATTGCATATGCAAGTGCATTATTAATGCCAAAAATTATCTCCCTGTTTTGGACATGCAAATAGCATATCATCATGTTAGTTGCTCAGTGCCATTCAGCATACCAGCAAAGGTCATTAACTTTTAATCTTTCACATATTCCTCTTCCAGAGGAAGTGATCGGACAAAATGTAAAGATTTATATAATTTTTCTCCTCTCTTTCTTAATCTGCATGCCTGCTAAACCAGAGAAATCCAAGGATTATCTGGCAGACATGAGAAAGATTCATTTCGAAATATACCAAATTTTCTCTCCAGCTAACAATATTTGTAAAATTTTTTTTACTATTCTCCTCTGGAGATTTCCTTCCTTCCTTCCTTCCTTCCTGGAGAAATGCAAGGTCAGTTCATAGTTGCTCTCCTATGGGAATCTTCTCAAGAGATAGTTTGAACACAGTTGAGGGCACAGAGCTGCTGAAATCTTTTTATCACACATTTGGATTTGTTTCTTACAACTTTCTCCTTATGCAATTTAGGAACATAAAAGCAAAAGCGACTCTCTGGGTTGGCAAGTCCAGACATCCTGCTGGTAAACAAGCAATCTCAGTAATACTATTCATATTATAATATTTAGCTCTGTTTTTTCTCTCTGATTCCTCTTTTGCATTTTTCCTATCAATCTCTTAGTAAAAAAAGCATCTCCTTCCATTGTTTTATGTTGCTTCCTCTTTCCTCCACTATATTAAATGCTTTGGAGTCTGCCTCTTTTACCTTCCCTTCCAAATCCTATTCTAAAATAACCAACCCCATGAGGTTGGTTAAATAATTAAATAAATTATTAAATAATTAATTAAATAATTAAAACTTTCTGTATTGTAGACTCCTGAAAAACGATTGGCTTAGGAGGTTCATCTTAAGTTTTATTTGCTTTTAGATATTTTCACCTGGCTCTTTTTTAATAGCAATGACAGGCAAAAGGCTAATTCTAAAGGCAGATTTTTTGCCTTGGCAGTTGAACTCTGAAAAGGAAACACAAAATTGAAAGGGTAAGTTTCTGTGCTCACTGTATCTCTGTGAAGTTAGAGGAGGTGTCATCAGCTGACAGAGATCAGGCTGGACTCAGAATTGAATGGAGGTCTCTCCTTTTCCTTCCATCATTGTGAGTACAAATAAATGGAAAACTGTGAGCTGATATTTCCGCTGTTGGTGAATGACTGGATCCCCAGCAAAGCCCTGGCTCACAGTAAAGCTAACTGAGCAGGATGTGGATGTGACATGTGAAACCAGTAGACAAGACACATAACAAATGACAAACAGAGAAATTTTGAAGGTACCTGAATACTTGGCTTTTGGGAAAAGAGTCTTGTGAGGGTGACAAGACCATATAAGCTTGAGATCACTTAGGTTACAGTATCAGAAAAAGCAAAAGTGGGATCAATTGGAAGAAAAGTTTTGTTCATTTGGAAGAAAATGGGTGAAGAAAAGACAGTGAAGAGATAGGTCAAGAAACAGGAGGAGGGGTAACAAGGTAAGTAATTAATGCAATCAGTGCTTTAAGGATACAAATCAGCAGGCTCCAGCTGGATTATTGCAATCTAATCAGGAGGTTAAACCCCTCTGTTCTGACAATACCACAAGGGCCAAACCTCCTTTAGTGGTGGTGGTTTCCCTGGCTAGAAGGAAATCAATGAAGCACATGGAACAAGCACCCTGGCATTACTGTGCTGGTACCCATTCTGGGCCTGGGAGCATGGAAAGATACCGTCTCTCCCAAAGAGTAAAATTAAATTATTTACTTCACAGCTCTCTTATAAACATCTTATACGACCTTTAGTATACTGTTATCTGGACTGCTCTCTCTGTCTCAAGCTTCTTCTATTTTGTTTCAGTCAACAGCACTTCAGTTCATGAATTGATCTCTAAGTATAGTCATATTGGGTATTTATCACCAGTGCCTTATCAAGCCCAATTGAGTTTATTTGACATGCATATTGATACATTAGATCCTCACTTATGTCTGCAAATCTCTGCCACTCCAGATCTTGATCTCAGGTTGTTTTAGATATACTTGTTCAGTTATTATTTTCCAAAATCTAGCAAAAAATTTCACTTCTACAAAACAAGAAAATTAAAACCTATGATTAGGAATTATTCAGTATCTCAACATTTGTGTTATCATCACATTTTTCTTGAAGGCATATGCCCTTATTAAAAATGTTTTTCTGACTTTGGAAACCATGGCTTTAAAAAATCATGGCTCTAAAAGATATTTCAAGTTAGTCACCCAAAGTGGAGGTATTTAATCATTACTTACTTTGTTCTATAATTCAGCTCAATTTCCTAAACAGTACACAAGAAAGAAATGAAATGGTTTAATCCACTCTATTGGTCTCAGCTATATTCTCTTTAAAGTGTAAACAACATTAAAAAATAATTGAGCGTATACTTGTAACTAGCATAAAAAGTTATGTCCATGATTCTGAATGCTATACAGAGTTAATTTATTGAGGAAGCTTTGTGACCTTTTTTTTATTCCCACTTTCTATTTTTGAGCTAATTGAGCTTGGTCTAGAACTGAAATCACAAATGAATTTATGCTTTAAAATTCAATTTTTTTAGTGGAATGAAAAGAACCATTCCAGTATCTCAGTCATCAGAAGAGAGTAAATTTGGATACTGATGGTATCATTTGATCTATACAGATATCTGTCTTACTTAGATTAGCTTTTCAGAGGTAATGAAGAAGATCATTAAAATTGTCTGATCTTCTCCATAAGCTTTTTATGGCTCTGATTAAGTTACTTGGGAGCATTATGCTATGCTTGAGGGGGTAAATTGGCTCATTTTTGCAATAGTCTTATTAATTAAGTCTGCTGGAAGTCTTGGAGCCCTTTACTATATCCAGATTGTTTGTAAATACTTTAATTTATTTGAATGTGTATATGTTTTCAATGTAAACTTTGTTTCCTTTTCCCTCTTTAATCCTAAAATAGATTTTTCTTCTAGGAAATAAAAAGCAAAAATTGAAAGCCCAGATTTCTGGTTCAATAAATTGTTTGGATAAGTTTATGCAAACTACCCTTCTTTAGCTGGTTAAATTTGGAACACTAATTTGAAACATCTTGGAGGAAGTCTGTGAATTTTTCCTCTTTGTGGAAAGTCAGATTCAGAAATCTTTAAGCTTAGGTATTTTAACTACTTTTTGACATATTTGATACATGTAAATTTGCAAATTGTCACACGGAAAATGAAAGCTTAAGGCTGAAGTGTCTCCAATATATTTAATTTTAACTTTTTTGTCCAATATTATACTTAAACTGAAAACTTTTAAGAGATAGACTAACTTCAGAATTAATTTAATTTCTCACTATACTGAAAGAGAAACTCAGCACAGATTTGTTAAAAGTCTATGGGTCTGTGTACTTGTTTAGGTTAAGGAAAGGCAAAATTCAAGTCTCTAATTCTGTCTGGAAATCTACACTGTAGTCCTGAACACTTGGTCCTGGTTTGTCTGTGAAGAAGAAAACCATTATGAATATTTTCCATCTGAAGTTTTTTGTAAGTGTAAGTAATTATTATAGTGGGATTTTTACTGAATGTAACTCGCACAGACCATTCTGCTCTTGAACAATGGACAAGGTTTTTTGCTGATTAGGGCAAAATTTTGGGTTTCATTAAGTGTGGGGGAGATTTTTTCTTAACCTGAAAACATTCGTTGATTGGTAAAGCTATATTCTATTCAACTCTAAAAACCATATGTTAGTGTTTATAATAAAACAGAATAATATCCCATAGGTGAAATTATTTTAAAGTTATTTTCTACCATGTCAAATTAGGATCTATTTGGCAAAGAGTGAAATCCATTCATGGAAAATTGTACTTTAAAATAATGATTAGTATTCCATATAAAATAAAGATAACCAAACAAGAAAAAATGCATAGTTAGGTGTGAGACTGTCCGGATAAGAACAGTATTCAAAAATATATTTATGTAGTAAATAATTGTATAAGTGATAGATACACTCTTAAAGAAAATTTATATGATTCCATTCCTACGGGATGTTAAACTTATGTGCCTCCTGTACAAGACTCATGTGATATAAAATGCCATATGGTAAATGTTAGGCAGGTGTCTTAGCCAGCATTTAAAACCCTAAGCTTCTAATAGTAGTTTTAATATTCTTCCCTCTTCTTTCAAATAAATTAGCATTAACAACCCTACTTTTAACTTCACGGCAAGTGGAAAAAGACATAGTCCTCTCAAGGAGTTATCAATTAAAAAGTTAAACCTTGTAAAAAATGAGGAATGAATCAGGCATTGCTCTAACATTTGGTACTTGTCAAAGACCTCTGCACCACTCCAGAAGTGGTTTGTTCAGTGGCACAGTCAGTGTTATTTTTATTGAGTTCTTGGCATAATTACAACCTGAAACATTTGATTTAGGGCTGTTTGGGGGGTTTTTTATTTGGTTTTGGTTTTGGTGTTTTGTTGTTGTTGTTGTTTACTGCTATAAATATAAAGTATTTCAAGAGAATTTCCAGATAAATTTGGGACTCGATGACTTGGAAGTTCTTTGTATAAGCAGCAAGCTAGTTGGAGTGTTGTGGAAGTGAAAAGCCCAATTGAGAGAACTGCTGAAAAGTCTTTCTGCTTTACATGACCTTACCCTGGGAGCCACTTTTTCAGGAACTGAATCTCATTCAGAACTTGGTAGGACTGCAGAGCCTTGCTTGGGCCTAATAGACTGAAGTAGACCCCAGTTTGTGCTGATTAGGCAGCCTGATTTGCGATTTTTGTTGACAAAGGTCTGCTGTGTAAACTGCAGAAAGCCATTTTCCACTCAGCTTGCTGCTTCTCTTCAGATTTAACAGGAGAGCAAGACATTCTACTAGCTAGGAATGATCACTGGCTCAGGAGGTTCCAGTTAGTAAAAGTGAAAGCAATCTTGCTTGTCTTTGTCAGTCTTATTCCAACAACTCGGGTACTTCAATCATTACACATTTTTCCAGAGTATACATGATTGTCTCTGTTCCCGTCAGGAATCTAAACAAATGAGTAAAAAAGTTACATTTTAGGTCCCCTGGGAGTTGAGTTGCTACAGGAGTTATATCTCAGAATAATGTTTCTTGTCTGTCTCTTGCCCATGTGCTGCCAGCCACTTTTTTTTACCTGTTATTCTCCCAAAATTTCCTATGGAAATGCTGGCTGTCCTGATGACTGTAGGCTGCTAATGATCCAATATGAGTGAGTCCAATATGATCATGGCCAAAGACAGGACTCATGGAAAAAAGGGAGAGTAGGGTCTTTACCAGTGCATTGCCTTTGAATAGGGGTAACTTTGAGCCCTGGAGGTAAATGAAAAATCCTGAATTAAGATGAACTACTGGCTACAACTGGAATTGAAGTCAGTTATTAAAGGTAAGTTACTGTCATTTTTTTAGCTATACATTCTATACAGAGACACCTTTTAAGTCAATATCAATCAAAATTATTTTTGAATGTATTGAACCATGTAAGAACAAAGTGGTTTATATTTTTTCCATTCACTTTTGTCTTTCCTTTGTCAATAGTATCTAACAATTCCTGTTGTTAATTTATATTCTGTTTTATATATGCTATTATCTACTTGACAAAAGACAACAACTATATAATCCCCTTAGATATCAACTGAGTACACAAGAGGAGAAATGATGTTCAAATCCTTGTGTAAGGCATTCTATAAGGTAGTTCAAGTACTCTCCAAATAAAGTTGGTTATTTATCTGTGGTAGGTAAGATCTAGATGTTTCTTAGCTGCCCCCAGCCTGTCCAGCTCCCTAGATGGGGGCTGGTGTCCAGAGGTGATGGAACAGGTCTTGGCCAGCAGGTCCCTGCCTTGTGGCACCCTCAGGAGCCCTCTCCACTCCTTCATCAAATACTCATTAAATCAAAGTAGGTTTGGGAACACCTATTGCAACATAGGAAATGCATTTGCCTGTTATGCACAGATTTAAATTCAAAAGGAAAGGAATCCACAGCTTGCACAATATGTTTGCCTTAATTTAAATCAGAATCCTGTGACCAGAGTGATGGGAGTGCATTTTTCTCTAAAGAGTTCTGTTTCAATGAGGTCAGAGGTGATGTCTTCATCATTTGTTTCTTTTTTCATTGTTTGCATCTTACCTTGCAATAGCATGCACTTCAGCAGAAGGCTCAGTCATTTGGAGAGCCAATCATATGAAGAAAATTCTCTTTTTCTTAAAGGAATGAACATTTTCACATCTCTTTGAGTGCTGCTTAAGTGCTTGCTGTACTCTTTTAATCATGTTGAAATAAATTATAGGAGATGTTCTTCTGATCCCAAATATAATGCTCATTAGAAATACAAAAAAAAAAAGGACTCCACTACTTCCTATTTTATTTTCCTACTCTTAAGATTTCTATGGATAATAATGCACAGAAAAAAAAAAAAAGATTGGCTGTGATATGTAGAGTCCAAAACTAATACAGTGAGTGAAATCCATGTATTTACAAATGTTACTCACACTAAAAAATACCCCAAAATTTAAACTGTAATTTCAACAGCACAGGCAAACCAAACATGAGATATATGTATTCTATTAATGTCTCTAACTTTTCTGTGGTAGTAGGGTTAAAAGGAAGCTAACGTTTGCTCTCTCTCAGATTTTGTTTCTTCCCTGAATGGAGGTGGGGGTGTCTGTCATTCTGGCTTTTGTGACAATCCTTCACCTTATGAGTGAGATTTATAAATCTTAGAATGACTTTTAAATCAGTGCTGACATCCATTAAGTTTTCTCATTTAAAATATGACCTGGCAGTTGGAGGTATAATAACAAGAAAAATAAATTAGTTTTACTCTTAGGACTACCAACAGACCTTCAGAAAGACTTCTGTTTTCAATACAAAATTACTTGTACAAAACCTCACATCCTTACCAATTGTGAGGTCACTGGTGTTTCATCCATGGCTGCTCTATATTCTACTCTGGTAAGAAAAAGTCTCTCACTGATTTCTGTTAGTGCCAGAAAAGTTTATAAGCAAGCTTTTACCAGACAAAGTCCAAACAATCAAAGGAAAGTTGAAAAAAGTATCCTCTAAAATATAACCTTCTATTTAGTCATTGCTGTAAACATTCTAGGAGGGTAAAAAGAAATGACAGGCTTGTCATGAAAGACCTGACCACCCTAAAACATGTCATAGTAAAATCAGTTTTGATGAAGTACAAAGGGAATGAGTAAAGGGGAAAATCGTTGTGAAATTTTTGTGAATAGATGATGATTTTCTTGAATACAGACCACTTGAGAGAAATCTAGCATCAATGCAAGTTGTTTAAGTAAATCATGTTGCTAACAACATTTTCAATGGATTGACTTCAGAACTAATGAACAATCTGTAAAAGAGTAAATCAGTTCAATTTTTATCTAGTGCAAAGCAATACAATGGATATATTAAAAGACAAAATCTTCTCCCTTTATTATGCCACAATGCCAGAATTTTGCAAAAACATTTTTATGGTAATTTCAGTAGTTTTATTGTAGATCAGACATTTCACTTACTCAATAAAAGAGTGTCTCTTAAAAGTAGAATTTATTTAAGGAAAAAAAAAAAAAGAAAATTAGACACCAGTATTTGAACTTATGCACCATCTTATAAAACTTGAATGTTTTGTGGTGAATCAAGAAGGACTGAACTGATAATCAGTGAATAATCATTCTCTGAAGATCAGACTGTTACGTGAATGTAGCAAGTATTTTCCTTAACATTGAGAGATATAAAATTTTGTGCTTTTTTTGCCTTACCATAGCAGCAAATAATCATTATTTCTTGGGGGTTTTTTCCATTATAATCTTTTAAAGTTAAAGGCTTCAGCATTTTGTCAATAAACAATCTCCAGCAAACAACTTGATCATACATGAAGCTGAGTGGAAAGCTAAGTTCAAAATAAGTATACTTAGTTCATTACCTTTAGCTACAGAAAAATCACAAACTATTGTGATTTTGCAGGACTAGGGGAGGTCCCCTAGTTATGGCTTCTACTGGTACTAGCATTTGCTCTGATGACTTGTAAACACACAATGTATGGTTTCTAAATAGCCAGCTGGCTTCTGTTATATAATTAAAGCTGGCAGAGAATATTTGGTAAGTATCTTTTATATATATGGTAAATAAATATTGTATATTTACTGTTGGGAAAAGACCTTTTTTTATCCTATTATAATTCACAGAATTCCAAATAAATTTCCTGCATTAAATAAGGATATAAAATAAATGATTCAGGATATTCTTTCAACATAAAGCCATATATTTTATTTAAATTTTTGTCTTTTTCTTTCCATTTTTTTCTTATAAATAACTTTTCTATATGTGAAATATTTTTCAGATTAACTATGAACATTTTTTTCTCTTCAAGTGGTACACCTGAAAGCTTCAGAATATCCATTTTCTCGCACTACCCAAAATACTGTTGAAAACAGCAATTTCCTGCAAAATTTATATACATATTTTCATTCATATATACATATAAATGAAATATTTTCATTGTCAGGAGTGACAAGAAAGGTGATCCTTTTCCTCTGCTCAGCCCATGTAAGACACACCTGGAGTTCTGAGTCCAGGCTTCCCAGCATAACTTCCCAGTTCCAATACGTCCCAGAATAAGCTGGACATATTGGAACAAGTCCACTGAAGATCCAAAAAATTATCAAGGGCTTGGAGAATCTCTCACACAAGGAGATGCCGAGAGCATTGTGATTGTTCAGCCTGGAGCAGAAAAAGTTCAGAGGGATCTTATCAGTGTATAAAAATAGCTGATGGAATATTTCAAACTCAGCGGCCCTGAGATTCTGTGGTCTGATCGCTATGCATTGGTAAGCAAACATTCTGCTACTATAGGTGGTTAAAAAAAGGTCCTTCTTAATGAGCAATACAGTGTTCTTCTTTGAGCAAGAAATTGACTAACAAAAAGTCTTCTCCATTGTTTTCATCTTTAGCCAAACATACAAGTTTCCACAAACAAAAGCAATATGAATATTCTGGGTTTTTGTCTTAAGTTTCGTCTTGCATTTTTGTAAGCAAGCATAAGACTTAATCTAAGTTTTTAGCATCTTAGCTTAAATCAAAAACCATACCAATTTTCCTGAATATTCATAAAGGTCATTAAAGTTATTAATTACTTGATTATTTACTGGTGACCCAGTATTTCAGCCTTATCTGTTAGTCATCTTAGGCTTTCTCCAGGAGATGAAAGCAAAACAGTACATAAATCTACAGTGATGTGTAGTAATGGCATCACTGCAATGCAATGATCTGCTGTCTTCACCTCAGAAGCTTTACCCACGTAATCATACATATGAGACATGGAAGAGACCTCCCAGGATCCTTACCTTAGGTGAGGATGAGTGATAGAGAGAAGTGTGTATCTCCAGACAGCAATTTATTCCACCTAATAATACTTCATATTACTCAGAAATGTCAACAATCTGCAAAGGAGATTGAGAATTTCATACGGAGAAGTCTCTATATACCTCTCATTGATTTTTAATTCTGCCCTGTGGCCACCTGTGTGAAGGCTTCTAGAAAAGTCATTAGCAGCCAGTTAGCCCTGGCAACAAACCAGTGCAGGTATAGTCTGTTTCAAGTACACTAAGCACCACTTACGTCCCAATTCTTCTTCTTGAGTCAAACCATGACACTGCAGAAGCTTCTTTTCTCCTTTTTTATTTTCTGCTTCTAGTTCAGGAACAACCATACCATGTTCTTCATAAAGCTTTTGTGCTCTTCAGTTTCCAGGAGCTACACTGTATATCTGAATGTGTTCGGAAGTAGAAAACTGTATTTCAAAAGCAGCTACCGATTATGAAGGCAAAATCTTCTGGTATTTATACTGACATATTACTCTTAATAATATTTATTTGATGTTTAGCACATCTTACTAAGATGTCATTGGAAACTGCATTCATTAGAGTTCATTGAACTATTCAGGCATTCATTATGTCTGTGAATTAGTGAATCATTCTGGATTAGACCCTTATTTTTTAGTGAATAACATTAAAAACTACTGAACAGGAACCAAGATTGTAAGATTTGCTTATTCATATTTTTCTAGTCACCAAAGAGACATCATACTGTTTCCATTAATTCTATGAAGGTAGTATTTCAAAAAGAGGATTAAAGAACAAATCCATTATGTCTTTCTGATAAATATATTGGCCTCAGAATGCCTTCATATGGAACTCAGAAAGCTTCTTCCATTTTGAATATTTTCAAGAGTTCTCAAACATTCATTTGATCTTAAAAATCTCACAACATATTGGACTGGGAGTTCTTATTTGGGGGAAAAAAATCACACATACCATTTCTTCATTCTCTGATAAAGCAACTACTGAAGCTGTTGACATTTACTCTCAGGATTAGAAACTAGCTATCTTTGGTACTCCCCAATGTGGTTTGAGCTCCTTGGCTTGAAACACTCAGTCTCTTTGTGTGTTTGCTGAAAATAGATTTGGCACAGTGGCTAGGTAATTTAGACACTGCTCTACATGTTCTGAAGTTTAAACTGGTTTTGGTTCAGTGACTCAATAAAAAGACACTTTCCCACTAGCACCCCAGTGAAGAAGTCCCACATGAATGGACATGAACTGTAAAGGAGATGGACTTGCATGTGGTCAACAGTCTATAGAAATTAGTATTCCTTCATCAGGATATCCCAAGGGACTAAGCTAACAACATGACACATGTCACATACATGTAAATATCTTGTCCCAAAATGCCCCTTTTCTGACATAACTGTACTTAAATCTTTCTTAAACATTTACCCAGGAGAACAGCAAAAATTGATTTCATAGTAGCGATGATCTTTAACTAAAGGTTGAACAAGAATACATTTAAAACCTCAGGGATGATGAAATGCATGGGAAGAGTGTTGCATATTAGATTCTGTCCTTACTGCAGATGCCATTGTATTAATAGAAGCTATAATTCAGTGGGGAAAAAATAAAAGGCTTTCATCTTGCAGCAACTTCCTGGCAGGTCTGAAAATATATCCTTGATTTGTCTTTGTGTTTTTCACAAAAGTACAACAGACCAAGACAGTAGTGTTCTTATTGATTATTTTTTTTTTTGCTGTTTGACAGAAGTGCTGAGTTTCAGTAGCTTTTTGCATACACCTTCAATTAATCATTCAGATAGATGGTGTCCAGCTGAATGTAACCTTACATCACTACATTTGTTCACTGTTTCCTGCCATGTGACAGTATTTATCTGATTTGCAGTAAAAGCAGTAAAATCAGGCATAGACCTCAGTGACAATAAAGAGAATCCCAAAAAAGATTAACTGCTGTATATGCAGTAGTGTTAAATGACATAACAAGCATCCAGCTCTATTTCATTAGCATTTCTATTCAAACCATATTTATTAGCTGCTTCTCTTAGCAACTGCATGAGTTACTGTCTCCAAGCAATTTGCTCTGTGTTGTAGCATCTTGTTACTTATTACAGATGCTTCCTTACAGCATAACCATTAAAAAGGCAAAGTTCACATTGCAGCTCCAACACCAGTTAGATACAAATGTGCTTGTCTGTCTCATCAATGTAGATGATATTAAGGAGTAAGGAGCCAATTTGATCTGACAGGAAACAGTTTTGACATGTATAGATGTGGTGGGAGGCCATGACATGGCCTGTGGTGGAAGCAGAAATCCTTTAAATCCTCTCTACTGTCACAATCTACAAAATACTTCCAGCTCAGTCAAGGTGACAGTGGACACACATGCCTTGTCAGCTCCTTCGAGGCGGTAAGAATTTTGGCCAAAATGGTCAGGGGGATAGCATTTTAAAAAGTTAATACGTCTAAAAAGATCAAACTGAGTTTGCCAATCGTTGTCTTGAAGCTCTGAATCCTAAAACATTATTATGAATTACTGTTCATATCAGGTAACTCTTCCTCTGCTGAACCACATTTCAACAACTTTTAGGTAAAATGTGAGTTTTTTTGCAGAGCTTACAAGTGTACAACAATTATTTGTATTTTAACGTGCTTATTAGATAGGTATATCAGCTTACACCTGACACTAATGTGTTACCAGATCAATCAATAGCATGCAGACACTTGATGAGCCTATGCTGCCCAGACACCTTTTGGGCAAGGGGAGGAATATCAGCTTTTGAGCAAGGCTCTTGCTGAGTTTTAACTTTCAGTTATCTGTTTTCTTATCTCAGTATTTTATATTGTTTCACACTGATATTTTTTCTCTTTATTCTCTGAGCTAGTAACTAGAATCACCTCAAAAATTTCACCTCCATCTTTTTTGTTTTTTCTTTTCTCATCTTGCACATCTCCAGTGTAAGAACCCTACCGCAGCTCAACAACATTTATAGTAAAACCAAGCCAAGGTCATAGAGTTGTGTTTCACAGAATGGGGCCTTGGTCTGCAGATAGCTGGACCCAGGGGCTGTGGGTTACAGCAGGCAGATATTTATCGCTGTGGGCGTTTGAGAGCTGATCATGGGGAGGGATGGTTGCTTAAAAACACTTTACTCACCTTTTAGTCACTATGCCTGTATCTCCCTCAATCGCTGGAGAGCTTTAGTTTCCCAGAGGAGTGCTGAATATTTCAAGAGCAAGGTAATGTAATCCTTACTCGTATCTAAAGAGATCCGTTTCAGCACTGGGATTTTCAAAGGAGACCAAGCAGAAATTAGAGACCTAATTAACTTGTTTTCAACATCTAGTGCCTTTAGCTTGCTTTTGAAATTCCATTCAGGTTTTTCAGCTATGGTAAATCAAAATAAATAAATAAAACCACTATAAAAATCCCAAAAACCTAAGGCTGGAGAAAGTCTTTGAAATCGTTTGATATATTTTCTCACCTTTCAGAAAACTCATTTATTCATAACCTCTATATTCAAAACTATTTTGGGGGGTTTTGTGTCCTATGTTTTCTTATTGGAAGGCTATGTTCCAGAACCTGACTGCTCTAGTAGTTGGGACATTTCTTTTAATTTCCCGCTAAGTTTATTTCCAGCTGTTCACATCCCTTTGTTCCTGTGACAATACTGGCATTTCACTTAAATGGTTCTTTTCTCTCCTGATGTTTACCCTGCTGATGTATTTATAGACTTCCTTCTCAGCCTTTGTTTCACAAAGCTAAACAAACAGAGCTTTTCTAACCTCCTGCTAAATATGCAACCTAGCCTTCATACCATCCAAATATTGCTTCTCTACATAAAACCTTTAGATTCATAGCAAAACAAAAACCAAACCTGGAGACAACTTTCAGAGAGGAAAAATATAATTAATCTGTAATTTTTTACAGAAGTAGTGCAATAAAAAGTAAAAAACAAGTTACAATAAAAAATAATACTTCAGATGCATGTTAAGATATAAGTGGAAATATATTGCTCCCATGTAGAAAATGATGTTAAGACTAAAATATATTTCACTAACTTTTTTCTTCTTTCATTTTCTTTTTATTATTATTATTATTTAAATGCAGACAGAATAACCCAAGGGTAAACAATAATTTCTGACAGCAGTGTTCAAGGTGACTTTGGAATGCTGACTCCTGCCTTAAAAATGGTGATCAGTTTTGCATTTATCTGTGTAGAGACTACCATTAAAAAAGTTTTAACATATCTAAGCAGTGATCAGGGTTGTTTCTCAAACCTGCTTGTGGGAGAAGAGTTATTAATTTGGTGGCTGTGTGAGAATGGATGTGTGCCTGGGCAAGAGTGAAAGTGCAAGGAGGTGAAATATGTAGGAAGTGACTGATATCTCTAGCCCTTAAGCTGAAAAACACTGATTTCTTTCAAGAGAAGCAGTATAAAAAGTTTTAATCAAAAGTGGGCATGGGAAAAAGTTTTTCTGAAAGCATATTCTGTGTAGTCAAGACTCAGGTTCTGTTGACATAGCAAATGCTATGCCTACTTTTAAGAGTATAGCTTCTGAAACTCAGTAAAGTGAAAAGGAATTTGTTTCTCATATTCTATTTATGTCTAAACCTTGTGTGCCCAGAGGACAGTACAATCTTTATGGCCTGGTGACGCCTTGCTACGAGTGTGGGAAATTGCTTTGAGTTTTCTCAATGGGAGAAGCATGCTGACTCCCAGGATCTGCGGCAGAACAAAGACCTTGATTGTACTTGAAGACAGAGGTGAATCTAGCCACAGGATTTCACTGGGAATAATATCTTACTTTGTCTTGTGAGACCCCCACCATCTTCTCTCAACCCTGTCATATGATCACCAGACAGCTGAATGGGATAAGCATGCCATTTTGCTTTTCGGTTTGACCAATTATTTGCTCTCCAAAGAGGAGTTCAGATAGGCAGCTAATACATAAGTGGAGCCTCTGCCACACAATAAACAGAACATATCCTTAGTCAGGGAAACAGAGGCTCTTGTTAAAGGGAGATGGCCAGTGGTGAATGGTGAGGCTCAGAAGAAAAAATCTAAACCCTAGCCCATGTTTGCCTCTGCAGTGTTTTCTGCAGCTTCCATTGTATCCTTGTCTCTCTGTAGCCAAGTGACCTCTAAACCTTGCAAACAGCACACAGGGCTTTTTTTCTTCCTTTTCTGTGTCGACTATTATCCTTTCATCTTGAAAGGTCATTTGGTATCAGCAGAAGAAATATACCACTTAGCTTTGAGTGTGCTCTCTGTTTGAAGTGATTTGCCTGTTTATTTTATAAATGGGAGTCTGTCCACAAACAAATTGAAAATTAGTTAATCGCCCTTGCCAGTTGACATACAGTAGGTGTTGTGTCATAGAAAAAACAGGTTAATCCTAAAGCAGATTGAAATACTTCATCAGCCACATGCAGGGCTCAGTGGTCTGGCATGGTAACAAGGCAGTTGGAGGTTCAGTGCAAGCAGTTCCTCAGGACTGGGGAGAAACTGATATTTAAAGCTTAGACACACTTGCTAAAATGAGTTAGAGGGGCATTTTTTACCTGAAAGGTCTTGTGCAGATTGTACACATATTTCAAGTATCATACTGCTAAATCTAGACAAGCTGGAAGAAGTAATTACATTTACCACTCATACAGGACAAGACATGACTGTGGAATCTGAAGTATTTGTTGTCGTGTTCCAGTCTTGAAGCAGAATCCCTTTTAATTTTTTTTTTTTTCCAATTAAAAAAGGTATTTTACATTATTTACATACAGGTGGTAAAGACACAATGAATTTGCACAAGAAAGATCAATTTGTCATCAGCCCACATTTGTTACATCCAGGAATTTTCAAAGGAGCCCTGGATTTCATGAAATCTGCAGGGTATGGTGGGGGGTTTCTAATTATACTTTGCAGTATAAACATGTTCCTATGTTTAATTAGCTTGTCCTTTCACGGAATTCAAAGAGCAGAAAAAAGAAAAAAAAAATAGAAAGAAAATAAAACAGAAAAAAGCTAAGGGGTTGGATAATTGATGGTCATATTTTAGACTAGTAAAAGCATGCATATCCCTTCAGTAAGTGGTTTAGATTGATTGCTGAGGTTGGTCCTGTGTCTGAAAAAGGAGGTGCAAAAGCAACAACTTGTTCTCTTCTGGTGTGAATTGGAATAGTTATCCTACTCCTTTTCCTGTGTTGCTTACACCAACAGATTCATTATGAGTTCATCATATTTATTTCCTCTGAAATGGAAATAGAGCAAAAGAAGACCCACAACAAAATTGCAATGGACAGTTAAATTTATGAAATGTCAGAACAGGACTGTGAGAAGAAAGCAGATGTGAAAAAGAAGTCATCAATATACAAGGAGAAAAACATGATATTTGACTGGAGATGTGTGGATGTTTGTAGTAGTCAAAGTAGGTAAATCTATTTTCATCATCCATGTTTCCAACAGCATCATCAAGGTAATTAAAAACCAACCAAGCAACAAATGCACATTGCTAGGAAATCCTAGCAATTCCCACTATTTATCAGATTTTTTTTTCCAGAACACTATCACCACCACAGGTATTAGTTGCCACAGTTTTCTGCAGACAGGGATAAAGAGGGCATATCTAAGGCAAGTCTTTAGAAGTGGCAATTGCCATGTGGAGGAGAGGTGACCTAACAGAAGGAAAGACTCATGCTGGAGTTAGTTCCCTCTGTAATCTCTATGTTTTATGGCTAACTACGGTTTTTCAGTCTCCTGAAATGTCAGGCTTGGCATCTATCAGAGCTCTAGGATCATTATGCTTTTCAGAGAATTGGAACCTATGCATTGCCTGCAAGTTTACTGTGAAGGAATTAATCCTTCATTTGATGACAAGCACTTAAGTGATTTTTAAGAAATATTGATGTTCCAGCTTGCCATGCTACAGAAAGCTAAAAAATACTCTTTACTGGAAAGCTGATGGGTGTATTAATTCCCATTTCATACTGCAACTCAGAGAACATAAAGAAAAAAATGTCATTGACCCTGTTTGTGTTCTTCAGTTATTATACTACTTTTTAGAGTACTGGAAATTAAGCATATCCAAGTGTAGGTATGATATCTTTATCTGTTATATAGGATGAAAAAGAAAAAAAGCCTTAAAATGGAGAAGAGTGTCCTTTATGTCTCTGCTTTTGGCTTATGTTTTTCACAGAGCCAGAGGATAAAATATTTTGAATCAATTGAAGCATTCGTTTCTCTCAAGGCTGCTGACCAAAATGATGTATTTCACCAGAGACAAAATTACCCTTTAGAATGTTAGACAAATGTGCACTGTTTGCTGTGGCAGCCTGTTTATGGCTAAAAAAAGTAATGATATCTCCATGGAGGAAGAACATTTCCCTATACCTAACAGGTTTTTTCAATAAAAAAGAGTAATGACAGTGAAGTTGAACTTCTGCCTGTTTGTTTTGATAAAGATTTATTTGTGATATCCCTAACTGCTTTACAAAAAGGTAAATTTTATAAGCTTTTTCTGTTTTCATTTCCTTGGAATGATAGCCATGATTTATATTATTTAGTAGTAATGAGTAGGCTGCTTTATGAGGAAGTAGAAATATGAAAGAAATGCCAGATGTTGCCCCAAGTAACCACTTACCTTGGTCGGCAGAAAAATGTGGCATCAAGGAATGATAATTGCTCCAGTTTTGCCAAAGAACCAAATCACAGATGATAATTTGCATTAATTTGCACAGTCTAGTCAAGGTCGTGATATGGCAGCAGGAATACATTGAAACAATGTGTAAGGTATGGTTTTACATGTGCTGCTCGTTGTTACAAGTTACCCAGGACCACAGAAGCAGGGAGTAGTAGTTACCTTACAAATATCACTGTAGCATAAAGAAGACCAAGGGAATTCTATCAATATATAACCTCTCATACTGGGAAAGAAGGATTTGTTGAAACTGAGACTACAACTGAGAAACGGTCATTTATGAAAAATGTATTTTGCATAAAGAAATCGTGACTTTTTACAGTTATTGGAGGGCACACTTGACATTTTTCAAAAGGTAATATTATATTTTTTGTTATATTGTTTGGACAATTATGTTTGGAAATTAAGCTAATTTTATCAAAATACTTTTAAGATTGAAATTCAAATAAATAAAACTTTTCCAAGTTGTTGGAATGGAACTCCATTTCTGTCATGAATTGAAAAAGACGTTCAGATTTTTTTTAAAAACTTATACTCCATTTGGATAAGTACAGTCAATGAAGGATTTATTCAGCAGGTTAAAATAGATATAAAAAATCCACCAGTCTTCAAATCTGCTCCTGTGACTGACTAAATCAATTAACAAAAACCCCTATTTATTTGTTCAAAAATCACTGTCTCTTAACCAAGCTTTTTAAGCTATTCATTCTGCTTGCAAGAATTCCCACTTTTTTCATCTGCTTTTTTTTACTAATAGAAATACTGTGTAGAAATACTGGCATGTATCAAAATGGAGGAACTATAATGTAATGACAGATTCTTTCCTAAAAGTATTTTTAATGAGTATGAAAGCAGGAAGAACCATCCCAAAAGATGGTTTTTTGCATAAAAATTCTGACTCAGCTGGCAGGCTCAATCACTTGTCATATTATGAAGCTGCAGCCTTATTTTTGGATACATATTCGCATTTTAACTAAACTCACATGACCACCATCAAAATCACTTATAAAGATTTCATTTTTAACATTTTCACTCCAGGGAGGGGAGGTTGGGTCACGGCAGGGTGGAGAAGGAAGAGTAGCAATTTCATTCCAAACCTCTTGGCTTAAAAAGCATGTGGGTTTGAATTCAATGAATGTGTATAGTCAGGAGAATGTCACTTATTGTTAGAAATCCTTCTAGACATGTCAGGATTAAGAGAGATTTCAGTAGTCACCTACTGGAAAAGAAATTTGTATCCAAACAAATGCAATGTAGGGACTGGCAGAACAATCCTCTTGGCATCCTTAGATGTGCTTCCCGATTACTGTGCAAGACAGATTGAGAAATGAACAGTTGAACATTTTTTGTAACCTTCACAGTAAATAATATAATTTTTCTGGGGAAAAATAGATTTTGATAAAAAGGCATTTTCCACCAGCATCCCCTCTAATGGCAATTTCCTGTCACATCTCTACCTCTCAGATGCATTAGGTGAGACATTCTGACGAGGACTGGAGGCTACCAGTGCCTCTGCTCAGAAATGACCCAGGACCAGCAGAGCAGGTCTGAGGTTGCTCTGCCCTGTCCAGTGCCTCACAAGCACAGCTGCTGACCCCAGGTCCTGTTCAGCAGGACAACTGCATGGTTCTCCTGAGAACCACTGCAGGATGTATTTCCCATTCCATCTATAGTATGGGTGGGGTCAGGAAAGAGGAAACATCTACCACAGGCAGTTAGAAAGAGCTGGGAAATTAGGATAAATGACATAAAGCTATAAAAGCTGTGCAAAGTTCTTACTGCACAAGAACATAGCTATGTACCCATCAATGGGCATATTTAGTCCGAATATTAGAAGCTTTCAGAGGACTGAGGTTTGGAAAAAGTCTTCCTGCCCAGAAACCTAACTTTGTTTAAGATCAGTACTGTAGATTTATGAACACAACTAGTTCATTATCATAGTAAGGGCATGAACTCTGGCCCCAGAGTTTCTTGGAAGCCCTGGGATGCATGTTTTCAGTGGAAGTGTTATGGTCAGAAGCCAAGTGGATGGGAATCCATCTATAAGTAAGGTCTAGAAATCATGTGATGGTGTTTTCCTAAATATAGGGCATTTTGGCCATCAAATTGTGAAGGAAAAATAAAGTTAGTGGACAAAACATGAAAAATTACTAGCTGGTTTGATGAAAGACAGATTCACCAATCCTCAAGAGAAAGCAGACGTCAATAGGACCGGTAGAAGGAAGATATTATAAATACTTGCATGTTTTCAATCCAAAGAAAAAAAAAACCCTAAAAATAGTATGACTGTTAAAATGTCCAAGGATTTTACAACATTGTAACACTACTAATAACATTGTGTAAGACAGTTAAGCTTAAATATTAAAACAATAGCCATAGGAAAGACGGGTCTCTAGTACATTTGCACAAGCAGGGAGAAGAAAAACATGCACAAGAAGTAAAATATGGCAGAGCAGAGCTAAGGATGGGGAGCACTCATGAAAGGTGTCTGTTAAAACCAGAATTCTCCAGAATAAACCAAGCCAGCCCGAGCCCTGATTCCAAAAATTAGATTGTCAAAACTAGATGAGATCACCTCATTTATTTTAGGGAATTGGACAGAGGAATGGGAAAAGAAAGATGGGGAGGAAAGAAGAGAGTCCACCCTGCAACTGTCTTCCCCTGGGAAAAAGCTTGACTGACTGATCTTGGTGCAGCAAAGGACAGCCTTCAGTGCCAGCTAAAACCACACCAATTCCAGGGTACTGCAGACTCATAGCTGGTTTAGGTTAAGATTGTTAAGGTCTCAGTATTTTGCATATGTGATGATAATGACTATTAGTGCTTAAGTAGCCATTGACAACACAACGTTCTTGTTAACAAGTGTAAATCCAGCAAAACGTCATCTTAGAATTTTAAACTGGTCTGATTTGCTGGTCTTTTAAACATTCCTATCATAGTAAAATCCAATTGCCTAACTGATACGTATAGATTTCCTTATACCTAGTTTTGACACAGTTAAAAAAGCTTTTTTGCTTTTAACAGGGTGTGGGAATTCATATCGAAAATTTTACAAATCATCTAATCTAATAGTGTGTTTCCATTAAAGAGGTAGTTTCACTTTTAAAACCAGGGGAAATTGAATTGCCCAAGGTTAAATGTGCATGAATCATCCATTCAATGATTGGTGGTCTTTCTTCCCTGTTTTATCTTCCCGTTAATTTTTTTTTCCTGAAGCTTTCTGAAACACTCAGATCTGTATTGATGTAAGATAGACAGTTGTAGCTGTGTTATAAAACAATTATTTCCTTGGGAAATAGAAAAACAACTCACCTAAACTATTCTACACCTGCTTTTATGAACCTAATTCCCTGTTCATGTACTTTGCTAACTCTGTTAAATTCTGGGAGCTACGTAATCTGTGTTTCTGACCCTACAAGCTTAAAAATCCATTTCAGTGTGGGGTAGCTAACGTCTTCCATCTAAGAGAAGTCATTCAACAAAGCTACTGTGTCAGACTGATATTTCAGGATGCATTTTGAGCTCAAGACATATTTCTCAATAAAAATGGCAAGGAAAGTAGTTGTAGAGAGTTTTTAAAGAAGAATAATACAGGCAAATGATTACTGAACTATTTTGTGTGCTGTATATTTGAAAACAAATCATGTAAGTTAAAAAAAGAATATACATATTGGTCTTCTGGACATCTGCTAAAAACTGAATTTCTTAAATTTACAGCAAAACAGCAAAATGTACAACAGTGTTCCCACTCTTTTTTGTCCCTCTTAATTCTCATATGCCGGGAAATCAGTGAGGTCACATTCAAACTAACTGCAAGTGGTGCAAGATTTCTATACTAAATTATGAGACAGCCATGACATTAATAGTATTTTATTTTAATTTTACAGCGTCATGAAAATACCATGATCAGAATCAGAACTCATTGTACCAGGTTACACACACAATAAAAATTATTATTTCTTCTCCACAGAAGGCATAATAAGACCTCAATGAAAAATTATTCAGAAGTTTTGTGTTATTTACTTTGGAATACACTTTAGGAAGGCAGTAGCGGAAGAGGAGAATGCACCAGCAGATCAGGGAAGGAATAGAGGGATAAATTTTGGAGGGCTAGAGGAAGGCTGTTATCACCAAGAATCTCGGGCAAGGGTAGGAGAAAAAACTTTTGGGTGTTGTGGTAAAGAAAAGAAGCAGAATGACTGAAGAAAGAACAAGAACAAAGAAGTCAGAAAATTAGCTGTTCAGTAAATTTTATTCTCATTGTCAAATGTGTAGCCTTAGGATTTATGTAGTGCACAGCTATTCTGAAGACAGGATGATTAATTTTCTCATGGGTTTTTCTATGATGTCCAAATAGCAATATCAGAGTGCTTCACAAAAATTATTTAATCTTCATAGCACTCTAGTGATATGAAGAGATGGTGTAATTCCCAATTTTATAGGTACTAGAAAGAGACAAAGAGGTCAAGTGCACTCATGGATTTTCAGAGTCCAAGTTGAGGGCATAGAATCTGATTTTCCAGCATGCATTACAGAGGTTCAAAGCACTTTTGTGTGAGATCCATGAAAGTTGAACACTTCTACAGACCAGACCCCATGATCTCAGGTCAAGCCCAGAGTATGATGAATGCACATGACTACTCGTGAGAGGATGCTTAAATTCATGCAGAAATTCTTTATCAGATAAGGATAATTTTGTAGGGTGATACTCAGTTTAAAAATTGAGCCATTCCTTTTTCTTTTCCCTTTCCTTGACAGATCCTCCATCCCAATTCCATCTTCCACAGCAAATAAAAATTTAAAAACCCTTCCTCTTCTACAATCTGATCCATCTTGCAGGATGAATAACCTTTGCATCCAGTGCAAGGTATCTTAAACACACATAAATTTGCACACACTTCCATGATTCCAAATAATCGTTTTTGCACGTTATCTTCAGTTAAAATGTCTGTCTCTTTGTCCAAGCTGGAAGAAAACAGGTCTGAATATTTTACAAATCCCTGCAGAATAAAGCTTCCAGATCCCTCGCAAACCAAATGGTGCTTTATTGAACAGGTCCCCCATGGTAGGAGAGACAGTACTCACAACCAGCTATTGTATTTTGCACATTTTGCTCCTTATCTTCCTTAGAATCTGTTTATATATACCTAGCTTCTTTGATTTGTCTCATTACCACCATGTCAAAAACATCTTACAACTCAAGTGTACTCCTAGAGTCTCTGCTCTCTGGTTTTCATTACTAGTGTGTTGTACCTCTTTGCTGTCAGTTTAACTCACTGGAATACTTGATCAGCTCCCAGCTATTTGAAGGGCCATTCATACTAGAATTTTACAGATGGATAATTCAATAAAAACTGCCATAATTATAAGTAATTTATTAACTCATGTACTCCCCTCTGCCTTCCAATAACTGTTTGTACTGGGTGAAAGTCTCTAGCACATAGTTATGACTGGTAGTACTTGAAAAATATAGATGGACTTGAAAAAATAGAAGTTTTCTGTTCCTTTGTTCCCAGGCCTGGGGGGTTAAATAATGTCATCTTAAAAATCTGGTTTTAAAATTCTAGAAAAAAATTTGGAATTCCAGGGGGAGTTCTACAGTATGTGTAAATGTGGCACAGATTTTCCAGTGTTGAATAGCTTTTAAAAATAACTCAATTATCATTACCTGATCTACTGTATACTAAATATGACTCATGCACTATTTATTAATGGACTGCCCCACTTCATTCATCTATCATGATAATAATCTGAAATATTGCTGTGTGAGAAACTACAAGCAATTCCTGATTTTCTGAAAGCAATTACCTGAGAAGTTTCTTTTTGCAGTTTAACTATTATGAGCACCTGGAAAGTGATTATTTGGAGATCTCTATATAGGATCTTTCAAGTGAGCATGTATTTCGGAATGCAATATTTCATATTTATTTGACAGGAATCCTGTTATAAATATTGCTATGATTTTTGTTTTTACTGAAATTGAGAAAAGTGTCCACAAACAAGTTCTAGGTTTTGGAAAAATTACCTCAATAATGGATTCACCCAGTCAGCCACTTCACCAAATCAGCAGTGAAGAACCTTCCCATACACTGGTAAGAGTAAAGCACTGATATTTCCTTCCTCAAAGCAAGGTGGGATGAAAGAGTCCCACCCATATGTTGGAAAATGCTACATTTTAGTTGGAACATGCAATTTCAGAGCCCATACTTTTATCAGGGGCTTTTGCTCGTCTATCATGCCAAGCTGTGAAAGCTTCTACTTTATGGAATACTCTACATCAAGCTGCTATCATGCATCTTGCCATTTGACAGCAGGGAAGGGCAGGTTGCTTCAAATCTACGTAGTGCTGAGCTTTTGTGCCTGGGCCATTAATGCTCTAGGGAATGGTGTCTGTTGCCAGAGCCTATAATATCCATCACTTGGTCCATCACTGAATGGACCAAGAGAAGCATTTACTTAATGCAGCAGCATTGTTGGGTACAGCAATTCTGTAAGACAAAATGTCCATCTGTGCAAGGAGCTTGCCAGTGTAAGGTTGAATAGACTGAACTCCTGAAACTACTGGCAACAGTTGGCAGAACTGTTATGTGGTAACATATATGAATCTTGGATTGGTCTTCAGCTTGGGAAAAAAGTGTGCAAGACTGTGATTGTAAATGAGAAAAAAAATTCCAGGGAATAAGCCACATTTGTCAGTATGGTTAAAATAAGATTGCAGAAAAATTTAAAGCATTGCCTGATGGAAACAGCTGGCTTTCAGGCAAATCAGGTTCTTTTACTGGCTCTGACATTGCCTATATTTTACCTTGGATAACCTGTGCTTCATTCATTTGGAAAAAAAAAAGAAAGCAAACAGAAGGAGAAAAAAAACCCAGTTGTTCTAAGTCCACTAATTGGCAGTAACACTTGGGAATGAGGAATAATGTTTATTGATACAATTCATAACCATCTTCCTTTGCTTACAGGGTTAAGTTAGAATGGGCTCATGTTCTTCCTGTTAGGCCTTAGAGGCATGGCATTTTTATACCACCATATAAGCACTTCCCCCCACCCCCCAAAGGTATTGTATCCATATGTTCCTCTCAAAAGCCTTCCACTTTCTAAAATTATTGCTGAAAATGGTGATTCTAATAAAATACATTAAAAATACTGAAGTCAGCTGAAATATTTTAAGTGAATCTTCTTTCAAAGATAAGAAAGCTAAATAAGAAAAACAAATATTTTGACCTTCTGTTTGCCTTCAACCAGCCCAGTGAAACATAATATTACAGTTAATAACAACTGACATGATCTCTTACAGAACAGATTCAGGCTGTTTACTCATTCCCTTTCCCTTCTTTGCCTTTGGCTAAATGGAAGAAGTGAAGATGTAGAGAAAAGACAGAGTGTAAAATGACTTAAAAATGGTGTAAGTTCTCATTATTTCAGCCTTTAATTTTTTAGTTTACAAACAAAAAGTTGGGGTTTTTAATCTGCTGTTAATGCTTGTGCTGACTGCATTCTGAGACAAGCTACATTCTTGCCTTCTCTCACATTATGGTAATAAATATTTGCAGGACAAACATTACCCTCAATTATAGATGTGCATAAATGACAACTTAATTTGAAAACTAGGAGGTCACACAAATTACAGTGAGTGAATATTTTTGCACTGTTGAATCTTTGTCACTGTATTAATATAGACAAAAGAAACAACCTGGTTCCAAGGATGACAGGTGAACATGAAATCTTAACTGTGCAAACATTAGATGAGTTTCTCAGTTTGCTGATGGAACAAGAAAAAAAACTTTGAAAAAATATAAATTGCATTAATCTAAAAAGAAATTATCCTCAAAAGAAAAAACATCTGTATTGTTTTGATTGTAGTATCTCCCATTTTAACCAAAATTTAAAATTTTAGTGCATAGAATTCTCACAGAACAAATGCTGACAGTTCTCAGTAAGGAAGGAAAAATATTAGTTGCAAGGAAATCATACAGCATAAAATGATTACATTTTTAAAAGTTTTTTCAGCCTTTTTTTATTAAAACTGTGGCTCAAGTTGCATTAAATTCAGAGATTATTTTTGTATTATTAAGTCTATTGCAGATTAATTAAATTACCCATAGAATCTCTAAATTTTCTCCACTATCTACTTGTCAGATATCCAACTCTACCTTGAACTGAAGACCTGGACCCATACCAGAGCAACACCAAAAGGCTGAACTCAAAGAAAATTATAAAGAGGTATATAAATATTACTCTGCGTATTTGGAAACACAGCCAGCTTTCACCTGATGTATCCTGAAGTAAATTTGTGATTCTTGTATATGGGACACTTCCCTCTTGAGAGCTCTGTAATGAACAAATTAATTCTCTGAACTGCTACTTCTTGACCATTCCAAGGCCTGCTGCAGCATTCTTTTTCTAGGATTTCATATATAGTTCATTAATGGAATGAGTGAATTCTGCAGGCTGAATGTAAGATTATGAAGAAAACCAAGAAGGAAAACAATTCAAACAATTCCAAAGAATCAAATTTCATTAGAGGACGTTGGCTGCACTATTTGAAGATATGAATGAAAATGCTACCAAAGTTAAAAGTGTCCTAAATATTTTTTTTAACAAAGAAGAGAAGGGCAATGGTCCAACATTCTGTTGTTCACAATGTTTAGCACAAGGCCCTGAAAGCCTTTTTTTTCTAGAATCTGATTCTCTGTTCTGTTTTGTACAAAATATGTTACCTAGCAATATGAAAGTCTTCCACTGCCATTGACATACCCAAACTACACCAAATCACAAAGAAACACAGAGAAGAAAAGTCATTGTGATTTGCTCTGTAAGATCATTACAGACTCTCTGAAGCCTGTGAACTCCTCATGAGTTTCAAGGAGAGTGTGTGATGCATACACAATGCTGCCTGCAATTTCCCATACTAAGAAACTTGTATGTCTCTTAGGAGAAGTAATGTCTTTCACTTTTCATCTGATATTAATTCAGTGTGCTTCTCTGTATAGATATTTAAATACAATCCATATTACATGGAAATTCCTAGAAGGAAACCATCTGATTGATTTCATGCTATTTTTAATATACAGTACTGCCTAATATGAAAACAAGGTTTCCCAAGCCAAATTTGACTACTATATACTGAAGTCAGCTGAAGTCAGCTGAAATATTTTAAGTGAGTCTTCTTTCAAAGACAAGAAAGTCCACATGAACATGGAACATGAATCAAACTCTCTTTGCATGGCAGGTGGCTGGAACAGTCAAGAAACTTCTGATTCAGCAAGAAAGATAAGTTGAATGCAACAATTTCGCAGACAATCTAGAAATACCAATAAATGAGGAAGGGATAGAGTTAACTTATTTTTCCCAAATAAGGAGATAAGAACTAAGTGGTTATGTACTTTCAGAATTTATAAAAAAAATTGTTGGCTCTGATTCAGTTAATTTTAGATTCAGCTTTTCTCTGGAGTAAGTTTTCAGCAGAAGCTATCTCCTTTCATAATATTCAAACTGCAGTGTTTTCCTTTTTGAATGCAAGAGGAAGCCTAGTATTTGCCTATGATTCCTAATTTGATTGCAATTTATAAAAGGTATCCCTCAACTCTGACATACAAATAAGCAAATTCTCTAGTTTTAAGGACTGCATTCTGCTTTAAAACTTACCATTGAATAGACCATTTCCTTTAGCAATTTTATTGTAAATGTCATTAGACTTATTTCTATAGACACTTTAGGTCACTCCATTTGCACAACTTAAGGGATACCTCACATGAAAAAAAAATTAATATAGCAAGAAAACTAATAAAAAGAAGAAATTAAAGAGAATAAAAACTAGGCCACATGTATTTTTGACATGTGAAATCTTCAATCTTGCACTTCATCAGAATTTCTCTTACATCAACTTTGCTTTCTTTATGCACCACGTGTCTACTCTGCTTTTTATGTACTCAGCCTATTTCATGTAAAACTCTCATTATTGCTGAGTCTGCTTAATGGTATTTTTTTAATCCCTTGGTCATGGGTAATCACCTTAGTCAGGTGCTGTTCCATCACAGTATATAAGGATTAGATAGACCATCATTAGCATTTGTTAAGCACTGTCCCACCTATGCAGAATTCTCTCTGTTCCCCCACACACACTTCCCACCTGGTTGCTCTGAGCCAGTCAATCATTCTTCCCATCTACTACAGCACTGGTGTGAAAAAATGTGAAATATTTTATTAAGACAGGAAGTAAACCTGCATTTTCACATTCACTCTGCCCAGTGTATCTGCAACTAATGGTGACAGACGAAAATAATTTGCTCTCTGTATCTCATTTGCTGTTCAATTCAAAACACTAAATTATAAAAATCTCTATAGCCCCATAAGATCATGGAATATATTTTCACTCATATTCCTTCTGGTAATAAATTACCCGTTTGACAGGTCTCCATCCCATCCATGACATTTACAGTGGTTTGACTATTAAAACACTAGTTTTATTCAGGTCACACAAGACTGAGTTGTGTCAGTGTCTGCATACTGCATTAATAATGCCAGCAATAACGCAAGTAGTGTTAGAAAAGTAGATAAATCCACTCCAGAAATAGCACTCCCCTATTAGGTATTTATTTTATCCAGTAAGGGATTTTGCTTAAAAGAACCCCCAAACAACCCGGCACCCCTGCCTCTGGAGTACAAGGGGATTCAAGCAAGTTAAATTAAAATCCTTCTTACATAAAAAAAGTATCTTCCAGTCTATAAGCCTTGATCACAAGTTTGAACCTTCGTAACATGGTCGCAATATTACAATACAAACTTTTTGTGTTTCTGCAAGGTTTTAGCTTTTGTATTTTCCATTTATGCAAACACTACTTGTACTAGGAGTTCCCTTGGAGCACTATGTATTATGCCACTCTGGCAGTAGCATGCAGATCCACAGATATCCAGCTCTTTCTCTCATACAGGTGCTTCAATAAAGAACACTTCAGCTGTTTTAATGAAAACAGCTTTTCCATATTTTTGACAGAGCACTCAAATGGAAGAACTGATGGAAATACATATTGTGCTCCCGGAAAAGATGATGACATCTAGTGAATATAAAAACTTCATAATTTTCTAAATAAATGTATATTGTCTACTTTCTACATATTTGTAAAAGTCCTGCATTTTTCGAGCATCATAATATCCTTACAACCTTCCCCAACAAAAGAAGCAGGACCTTAACAAATATTAAGAAATATCTGAAAATTCACCAAGGTTAGCTTGCTACAAGCTCTGCACTGGATCTGCTGTTGTGTCATGAGCAGAACAAAAAACTGATAAGCGTATGACATAGCAGGACGGTGTAACCTCTTTCTCAGGACATATACATATTTTCCCATTGATCCTTCTTTTTTCTTTTTTTTTTTTTAATCCATGTACAAGATTAGTCTGTATTTGCTGTCACATGGGAATAGTTATGAGCTTCCATACAAAGCAATGTGTGTCTATACTATGAGGAAAATAAAATATTTTAGATAGTCTCATCAGATTAGATGGCTGGTAAAAGCTGACGCAGCTTAGAGCCTAGATTTGAAAGACAGGATGAGGAATAGGACTACTGTGAAGGAGATGATGAAGAGAGGCACAAAAAAACTACATAAGTCTGTAACATCCTGGCCTGGATGAGGAATAGTGTGGCCAGCAGGACCAGGGCAGGGATTGTCCCCCTGTACTCAGCACTCGTGAGGCCCCACCTTGAGTGCTGTGTCCAGTTCTGGGCTCCTCACTACAGGAAGGACACTGAGGGGCTGGAGCAAGTCCAGGAAAGGGTGATGGAGCTGGGGTAGGGTCTGGAGCACAAGTCTGACAAGGAGCAGCTGAGGCAGCTGGGGATGTGTTTAGCCTGGAGAAAAGGAGGCTCAGGCGAAACCCTTATCACTCTCTACAACTCCCTGAAAGGAGGCTGTAACCAGGTGGGGATCAGCCTCCTTTTCCAGGGAACCAGTGACAGGACAAGAGGAAAAGGCTTCCAGCTGTGCTAGGAGAGGTTTAGAATCACTATCAGGAAAAATGTCTTCACCAAAAGTTTTCATGCACTGGGAAATGTTTCACTCACCATCCCTGGAATTATTCAAAAGATGGGTAGTCGTAGTAGCACTTAGGGACATGATTCCATGGTGGATTTGTCTGTGCTGGGTTAATGGTTGAATTTGATAATTCAAAAATTATTTTCTATGTGAATAATTTTATGATTCTAAATTTGGGTCAAGAGTCTTATTCTTATCATCTCCAAACTTCTTTCTTTCTGTATCCTTATTTAGAAATGTTCAACTCTGTATTAATTACTGTCTCTTAAGTCCAAAGTCTCTGCGTTTTGGCTGTAGTGGCTTAAATTTCATAGTCATTGGTATTGGTATTATTATAAATTCTTATTTCAAATACAAATAGGAAAATTACCATATTCTTCCAGGTTTGTGACTTCTTATTGTTTGGGATACCTGGAATTTCTGAGTTCAGCACCATCTGCCCGTTGAATGGCTGGAAAAGGGAATGATGGTTCCTTCAGAGATCAGCAACCCCTTTGAGTATACAAAAGACACTGCCTTGGCCCCACCCAAAGTAAAACTTCAGTTTCCCACTCAGCAATGCTCCAGCACACCAGTTGCCAGGATTGCCTCATGCCCCTTGCAATGCTGATGCAAACATACAGCTCTTTTGCAGATGGTGTCCTGTGGCTGTGCCTCCAGGTGAGGGAGCTACAGGTGAAAGTGAATAGGCTACATAGTGTTTGGGGGAACAAGCCAGACTGGTTATTTTCAGAGATGCTACAGTCTCAAGACCCTCAGGAGTTTCAAATATCAGTTGTAGCTGAGAAGCTGGTGGACTCAGAACCCTGCAAGTTAATTAGTCAAGGGTCTGTTGAAGACAAAAGCTAAAGTGAGTCGCTGCATGTACAAGGAGCAAGCTCACTCTTCCCTCTGAAAATGTAATAAATAGGACTGGCACTTTTTGCAACAAGAATGAGGTCCTGGAACTAGAAATCCAGAAATTGATGAGGTGGGAAAAGGCCCTTCTGGGATAGAGGGGCCTCCTAAACACCATCTGTACCCCATATCATGACCTCCTCTGTTAAGAGGAAAAGAGGAGTAGTTCTAAAACGTGACTTCCCCTCTAAGGAAGAGCCCAACATACAAACCAGACTCAGGTCACAGGGAAGTCTGCTGTTTCCCAGGGACTTGGATAAGGGGCTGTGTGAGTCACCACAGAAAGGTGAGGCAGGCAGAAAAACACAAAACCACAGCTGAAATGCAAAAAGTAAATTTATTTCATTACCTCTCTAACTGGAGGATCCTGAAGCAACACGCGGGCAGATACACACAAGCCGGAATGCAGGCTCTGTTAAGCTCTATCCTGACAGAGCTCTGGGGCTGCTGTTTGCAGCAATTTATTGAAGGTCTGCACAAGTGTAATTTACCACCATGCTGTGATCTCCCCTGTGCTCTTTAGGATCTCCGAGGATGTGATCTTTCTCCCAAAATAGGGAGCTCAGGCATATCCGTGAGAGTGCCTCCCAGTCTCTGTGAACACCTATGCTATTTCCACACAAAGATTCTACTTCTCAAAACAGGCAGAAGATTAACAGAAGGAGGCACAATATGTGGCATTTCCCACACTGTTATTTTCCAGACCTCAGCGTTCCCAGCCACAGAGTCACTTCAGCGAGTGTCACATCCTCCTCTCGATTCTTCCACTTTTAACACTTTCCTCCAATCAGGGACATTATTGGAAAACTCTCCACACTAATAAGGAGTGATCACTATTCATTATTGTTTGGTCAAGACAGCAGTGACAAAATAACAAGAGAAAACCAATAGTAATCAAAAGAGACTTCAGGGATTCGAGATTATTTTTTAAAGGATCAGAACCTCGGGTAGTGATTTCCTGGATCCTTCTGGTAGCAAGGGATAATGGTAGGAATAGGCAGATCCATCAGGTCAATATGTGGCTCTGAGTCTGGTCTAACTAGAAAAGTTTTGGGTTTCTTGACCATGGAATGATCTATTCAACACCTGCTCTACTGAAACCTCATGGGATGCAGCTTTTTCAGGGGGAAAAAGAATAGCACAGTAGCTATTGGGCCTGCTTAACAGAGCTTTAAACTAACTTGGAAGAGAAGGAAAACACCAGGCTCATAGATTGGGAACAAAGGGCTACAGGGAATGGGGTGACATCAGGCTGGCAACCTGTCACCAGTGGGGTTTCACCAGGCTCCATCCGCAGCAGTTCCCTGCAACATCATCATTAATGATGGAGACAGGACTTGAAGGGATACTAAGCAAATTTGGTCACAAGAGTAAATTGGGAGGAGCTGTCAACTCCCTCAAGGGCCTGCAAAGAAACCTCTACAAATTACAGTGATGGACAATCACCAACTATATTAAGTTTAACAAGGTCAAGTGCTGGATTGTGCATCTGCAACCCTGGGGCAACCCTGCTTGTGTTTATAGACTGGGGAACGAAATGCTGGACAGCAGTGCCACGGAAAAGGACCTTGGGCTCCTGGTCAATGGCAAGTTGAACATGGGTCAGCTCTGCCCTGGCAGCCAGGAGGGACAACTGTTCTAGGGGCATCGGGCACAGCATTGCCAGCTGGACAAGGAAAAGGATTGTCCCACTCTGCTCTGCACTTTCAGGCACATGGTGTGATTTTTGGAGTGTCCTCCACAGAGCCGGGATTTGGACTTAGTGATCCTGGTGAGTTCCTTCCAAGTCACTATATCCTAGGGTTCTCTGATTCTATGGACTTGATTTTCTTTACAGACATTGTTTTTTCCCTTTGTTTCATTTTTTAAATATAATTTACTCATTTTGCAAGAAAGCCTAGTCTGGAGCTCTCACTCAAGAAACCCTTGTTCTACCTTTAACTCCTCATCAAAATTAGTCACCACTTATTTTTTAATTTTGCAGTTAGGAACAACTTTTTGTCTTCTAAATTGCATATTTTCTAAAAATATTTAATGCTATGAAGATTAACTTTCCCCATCTAATAAGATGAATAGTCTATAAAAATATGATCACAGTTTGTAAAAATCTACTGACTGGCATTTTTCTGGTATTGAAATTCTTAAAGTCTCTTTCACTTAATGTTAGAATAAAGTTAATAAGCAACCAGTGACATAGACCGTAGCTTCTGAAGCTAAACTTCTAAGTAATCTGTAAAGGAAGGAGGAAAATTGTTCCTGACAAGCTGAAATTACATTATAAAGCCTCCCATATTTTGAAGAGCCGTGACTTGTCTCAGTCATGAAGCTTATTTCAGTGTTTAAAAAAACTTGTTTATAAAGAAAACATCTCCCCCAATATCAGTTTTCCGAAAGCATGCCCTTTAACCCCTGCTTTTTGTTTCCATTCATTGTTGGCATGGAGACGAAGAGGCACTCCACTAGATTGATCAATGCATGGTAACATCAACACAACATTTGCAGTCAGGTTCCCAGGAGCCTTCCTCCTGAATCTGTCATTTTGATTCAGATAACTAAATCAGGCTAAGCACTGCAATGATAACGGATGACTTGCCTCATTAGCTGTCTCCTGCTGCTTTACTCTGTCAGGAAGCACCACAGTGGCTGTCTGGAGTTCCTGTGAGAGAGAACCTGTTTCCCTTATAATATTTTGGTATATATATGCTATTCTCATTTCTATCCACTCTTTTGTATATACTCATATACATAGAGAGATAAATGCAAGCAGTGTTTAATGGACATTTCATTAAGAGGAAACAGAGTTGAAAAATTCTTTATCAAGGTCCAAAATTTAATCACACAAAAATATACATTTCATAGCATCCTGATAATACAGTTATATTCTTTCATATTCACTCTCTCAAACTTTGTTTCCTTTAAAATGTATCCTCTTTTGTTTAGGCACTTTGCTTATCTGAACATTCAATGAATCAATTACTCTAATTGCACTAACATACAATAATTAAAATCTTAAGAATCATTCCTAGACAAGTAGTTTGAATTTTAAATATGCTGTTGAATAAATAAGCTGCATAGAATAAAACCTGCAAATGATAGAACAGATTTTCAGTTATAGCTATTAAAAAGACCATAGACATATCCCAGTATGAATGCCAGTTCAGGTAAAGAAAATAAATCCAAGTGTATATTTAGCCAAGCTGCCAATGAACACTTGAAGATAGTAGTAGCTGCATTTGTTTCTTTTCAATTGTGTTTATGGGCAGGTGTTTAAACACACAAACACAAAAAAAGACGACATTTATTTAAGAAGTCACAAACCAGCATCTTCCAACTTGTACTATCACTACTTTATTCTTCATATATTTGCACCATATACTGACCATAAACTAATCCAAATTAGTGAAATTATAATATGCTAAAATCACAGTCCCTGTCATATCTCTGGTAGAAAATAAGCAACTTCCTTTGAATTTCAAAGGCAGAGATTTATTTTATTAACAGAGAAGTCTTGCCCTGGCATTGAAATTATACCATTCTGTGAGTGTCAGCTAAGCATCCTAACAACCTTGAGCTGACAAGCTTGTTATACAAGAAATGAGAAAATGGTGGCATTAGCCACTTAACTTCCCTCCCTGATACTTCAGCTTTTAAACCCAAGCGAAGATGTTCAATAAAATATTTAAGTTGGGTTGGAGTAACCCAGTTTCTTTTCCAAGTTCAATCATGGGGTGCTTGCACATTCTTGTCATGGCACCTGGGTTAGATTGACTGGTCAGACTCAGAGGGTTACAGCACAGTATTCGGAGCACCCTCTCCTTGCCTGCCAGAGCACTCACAGAATTCTCAGTCACCTGAGTAAGTATGAGCCAGAAATGGATAAGTCCCTGCATTTCTCTTCCATTGCTATCTAGTTCTTGATATCACCTGCCAGCATGACGCATATGTACTAAAAATCCAGTGGGATTCATAAAGTGCCTAATCTCTGGCTAGCTCACTCAAAAAGCTCAATAAAGCTTTTCTGGAGTATACTTAACATTTAGTGTGGAAAAAAAGGGAAACTCTCAAAATATTATATTTATTATAACTCAATAATTTCTTCTTCACTAAGCGATTTTCCCTTTTGAAATGTCTCTAGAGTTAATAAAGATAAAAAAGAAAGAAAAAGAAAAAAGAAAGAAGAAGAAAGAGTGCCAGGGACTCTAATATGCAGGGGCTGAGAACAGAGCAACAGACGAACCAACCAATTTGGTTATTCATGCGTTCTCCCTTTTATTATCTCAAAATGTCGGGTTATATAGAGTTCAGATAGTTTACAAATCCAGGTGCTTTTTAATTGGTATACAAGGTGAAAAAGAATTCAAAACAATTCAGTCTTAAAACGGCAACTATGATTACAATATAACTATGCTATCTAAAACCAAACACATTTTAATAGGAATTTCTTACAATGCCACAGGCTTTTAAACTACCAACTAGGCCCAAAGTTTCAAGGCCTAGCTAAAGCTCTTCCATCAGACAATCAGGCCCACGCCCCTGCAAAAATTGTGCTACAAGTTAAAAGTCATTCATTTAATTATTTTTGAGATCATAAAGAAGTGGTTCAGGCTGGTATCATTTCGTATGTCTGTCCTGGTTTCAGCCAAGGACAGGGTTAATTTTTTCAGTAGCCACGAAGGGGCAGAGCTTGGATTCATGTGGGCACTGCCAAAATCCTAATATTATTTGATACCATCTTACATCATTGCCAGGAATGGAGTAAAGAGACTCCCTCTTGCTTATGGGAAGAAAGGGCACTCTTTTCCAGTGGGGGGAAAGCATGGTAGGTGGAGTGTCTGTCCGCCATTGGTTTTTCATCCACCTGGGCTTGGCAAACATTTTGCATGTAAATCACCCTCTCTTTGCACATTTTTTGTCATTATTATTGTTCTGTAACTGTTCATTTTCTTATCTCATTGCTCTTTCTAGTAAATTGTTCTTGTCTCAACCCAAGATCTTTGCCTTTTGTGCCTCTAACTCTCCTTAACATCCACCCAAAAGAAGTAGGGTGTGGGGCGAAGAAGGGAAGGGAAGGGAAGGGAAGGGAAGGGAAGGGAAGTGCCAGCATGGTTTGGGTGAGAGCATTAAATTGGGGACTACATCTCCTAAACCACAGAGTAGCATAACAAATAGAATGTCTTACTACTAAATTTAAATCTCTTTCTAACTTTCAATCATTAGGTGTCCTTAATTAAAATCAATACAGAAAGAAACCATGAGACAAAGACCACACTTTTGTGGTTTTTAAGGGGAGAAATTAGAAAGAAACATATTTTCTTCAAATTTTTAATGGATAGGAATTAATTACTTTAATTAAATAACGCACGGTTCAGATTTTTAAGTATTTGAACATTTAAAAACTATGTCATAAAATTAGTCTGATAAGTTATTTATGGTTAGAGATGAAAGATGATTATAAATATTCTGGACTTTTAGATATCTGTGGGTGCTATGCCATCTCCCCTTCAAATTACTCTGATATAGAGAAATAGAATAGAAATTAATCTTCTTACCACTATTTCACTTTAGGATATAGAAAACCTGGGGCAAAATTGCATAAAGATCTACATGTAGGTTTTTATTCATTATATATTACATTGTGCATATCAGTCATTATACAATCATATAATATAAAACATCAGTAAGATGGTTTTAGCAGAAAAAAAAATCATAAAGCTGAGATTTTTGAGACACCAAAGCTATTAATCATTCTCAGCAATCTTTGTGAAGAGTTTTATGTTTTTTATCTTTAGCATGTTAAAAGTTTTCCCATTTCATTCCTTTCTTTTTTTTCAAAATTCCATCTGAATGCATGCTTGCCAATTTAATCACTTTCCTCTCTGATCAATTCAATACAAGGAGCACACCTTGGGAGACAGAAAAAATTGTCTGGAAAAAACCTGACTCCAGGGATCCAGGCTATATCAAGAATGGCAAGACCAATTATGTCTATGTCATTCAGGTGGTGACATGCAAATCAAATCTGGGATTTTTTTCCCAGTCGCTGTATCATTCTTTCACATTTTTAAAGCCTGTTTTTGTGTCTTCCTGTCCTCTGTTCCCTTGTTCAGACTACACTGTTCAAAGTCTTCTATTCTCTCATTCTAGAACAAAGTTATTAGAGACCTCTCAGTGCTCTCCTCTGGAAGATCTTCAAGAGATCTTGCTTTTTTTAGACGTGTGATGTTCTAATCTGTTAGCAATACACTAGCTGGGGTACTGCCAGTGCTGCATAAAGCAAAGAACTATGTCACGTGTCATGCAGGCTTAATTCCTGCCACAAAAACTTTTGTCAGATTGGCACATTTATTGACTCTTCTCTTATGATCAGACTTGACTTTCTCATTCTATGCTTAAACAGTCTTTATTTTTTTCATTCCCAAATCCTTTGCACTTGTCCCCATTTTTCTGGTTTCTTAATTCTGTTGTTCATTTGTTTGTCTTTCCAGGATATTTGTCTTATTTGATACAAATATATGTATCTAATCAAATCCCTTCAATTTTTATACCAACGTAATACAAAGAAGTATCGCCGATGTTCTATCCTATAAATTATTGATGGAACACTGCACAGGTCAATCTGAGGGGAGGTCTCTNGCAATGAGTTTGAGTCTGAATGTTTACACTGACATGTCCTAAGGTAGTTTCTTCTAGGATTTCTTGGTGTAATAATACCTTAACTTCATAATTCTGCCATGATGTTTAATGGTCCATTTCTTCCGTCGCCTGGTGTTTGAAACCTGATGCTCCTTGCCCTTTGAAAGAGAATTATTAGATGGGACACAGAAGTCATTTGCTAGATCATGTGTGTGTGTGGGAGCAGTTACCAGCTTCTTCACTCTTGATAGACAGCAATATTTTTTTTCCCAATCAAGGTGTCCCTGTGGTGCCTTAAATGGCTACCTAGAAACAGAGACTAGACAGGGAAGGCCTTCAGAGGTACACTCTGGGCTCCAGAGGCTCCTGCCTCAGTGCA
>VZTN01026001.1:7390-37530 GCA_013400515.1 Erpornis zantholeuca
AAGAAGCCAAGGCCATGCAGTCTGAGAGCAGACAGACACTTGTTGGCTGTGCTGAGTTTGTATCTACAACTTGCATTAGGCACTGTCTGCTTAGGAACAACAGTAAGGTGGACACTTCTGAATCCAGATCTTTACAAGAACACCTCCCATCACTTTCATCCATCTCTTAATATCTGTGGGTGCTTTCTTTTTCATGATAAAGTACAACTTGTAAAATAATAATAATTACCTCATAAGACAGATATGAAGCTTAATTAAATAAAGGCTGATTATCAGAAACTTGGAGCATGTGCAGAGCCTGTTTGCTATAGCTTTTCTGTTGCTAAGCTTTTCTGCAGATCAAGCCTGGGCTGTACAAGAAGTGATATGAATCATCTGTATCAAAGAAATATGACTCATTCAAGGCAGTACCATCCAAGACCACAAATGAGACATTATTTTGACAATGAGAGATTTATAGAGGAGACACAGGCAGAAGGATCTCCTGGTTCTTTTAACCCAGCCCCTATTCTAGGCCCCTACACAATCTCCTTAAAAATGTAATAATCTTCACTTGAACATCTTGACTGAGAAGGACTAGCCAGCAATTCATAGAAGATAGAAAGCAGATGAGTCTCCGTCATTTTTACACCTAAACTCAAACCAGACTTCTTCAAGTTCCTCTGTTCTTTTACTGCTGGTTGCAAGCTGAGACTGGAAGTGGAAATGCCAAAGCATCCCAAAGATGGGCAGCATTTGTGATGGGATGAGAAGCAGATGTTGAAGAAATCTCTGAAGAAATTATCTTCTCACAGAAATATCAATGGTTTTTGTTCAGTTGAAGCCCAAGTCTTCAGCAAACAGGTGTATGAAGCCTCCACTCCAAAAGAGCTCTGTTTAAAATGTCTTTTGTGGCACATCCAACAGCTCCACAGTCATTGGGAATATCCTGGAGCATCTCAAAGGGATCAGGACACACATGTGAGTCACTGACTCAAGTCATCAGTGTACCTTGATTTTAGCTGCCCAACTGAAAATGAGTTAAACCCTGTCTAGTGAAAGTGCCCTGCCCACATCAGGGGCTTGAAACAAGATGCTCTTTAAGGTCCCTTCCAACTCAAAGCCCCATCCAACATGGCCTTGAACACTTTCAAGGATGGGAATGTGTCTGGACTTAGGAACAGACTGAAATCCATCCCTCTCCTGTATCATTGCCTTACTTTGTGGTATCGAATTGGATGTTGGTCCAGAATTCTTAATACACTTCCATTCCCATGGAATTTAATTAACTTATTGGCCTCATCCAGTTGTGAAGTTAAAGACACTTAAGTAACTATTGTGAATCAAACATGATCAAATAGAGAAATCCATTGTATTGTCTCATTCTAAAAAATGGAATCCATAAGTGGGATTAATCTTACCTGAGTGTGTTTAAACTCTTGACGACTTTAGTCATGCTAACACACTTGAAAGTATAGTGATCAACTGTAATTAAAACTAAGAAGACTAAGGTTTCTTACTTCCCAACTAAGAAAAATAGACTCTTTCAGCAAGTCTTTTATCTCAGCTATGCTAAATTCATATTTTTAGGTCTATTTATCTCAGAATTACCTGCCTTCCGCACTGCATACAAAGGGAACCCATAACAACTACCTTAAATTCAGACTTTTGAATGATAAACACGTAAATTCTATCTGAAAAAAGCACTGAGGCATAATTTAACACCTTAACTCTAACCATAAATCTAGCTGCAAGCATCTTCTGGCAGAATATTCACAATAAGATATTTGTTCATGGAAAACTACTTTTTTAAAGAAAAAAAATAAATTTAAGAATGAATGAGATATTGAAAGTTTTATGGGTCTACAAGGAGCTACCAGAACATAACATTTTGATTCAAGATTTTTTTGAGGGTGATCAAACCAAATGGGCATTAAGTGAGGATGCTGTAAACACATTCATAAAATATTATTTCTTTTTACATGTACATTGTCTTTATGATTGCCATAGACCTGAGTATTAATATTTTTGCCTTAAATTCTTGCAAAATCTCAGAGTGTTTTATAGTGATTAATTAATTAATTATAAGTCAAACTGATTCTCATGGATAAAAAACTACCTGAAGGGTTCCCTGAGGTATGGAGTCCCTTATGGTTAGTGAACAAGTTGGGGGGAAAAAGGAAATCTTTTTGCCTCCAGCTTTGCCCCCAGGAAGACACTTTCAAAGTGCACCAAAGGGCTCAGACTACAATTTTTCATCCCAACCCTTTTGACCAGTAACCNTATTAAAGCCAAAAGGGATTTGAAAACAAATTTAATTTCCTAAACAACTGGAGATTTCTCCGTAGACTTGAGGTGTTTCTATCTCTGAAGGACACATGAATATCATCTCACTAACACCTATTAAAGGTGGCAGTAAAGTCAGTGTTAAGCACTTGGACCAAACCTGTCTTCCAGTTTCTGTGTATGGATTCAATACAAAAGAATTAGGAACCTCCAGATGTTGATTCACTCTGTCCTAAAGCAGGTTGCTTGGTGGCTCACCAGGACTAGGGGTCTAATCTATACACAACCAGCATGAAGAGAGCTTAATTCCTTTTTAAAAAAAATCAGCTACTGCTATAATGCTAGTCTTACCCAAGTTAAATCAGGCTCTTTTAGTACCAAGTCAACCAGACCACTCGTTTCAAGCCCAAATAAACATCTCCAGTAACAACCAAAACCAAATGTGAGAATTACCTACATAAATGCTCATTTCGATGAAAAAATAAATTCCTGTATTCTAAGGCTATTTGGCTTAAATCAAACAACCAGCTAACCTTTGAACCAGCACTGGGAAGTTTCCATTCCAGTGAGAGCTTTAGGAAACCATGCCAACAACCTACACTCCATCCCCAGTTGGCAGGAGGTTGGCAGGGATACAAAAAAACATGTTAACAATGCTGCTTTTTTTCTATATATACAGTAAACCTTATGTGTATCAACACACTTGTTTAAACAGCTTTTTGAATCTGACTCACAATCTTCATGAATACATAAAAAGTTCCAGATGTTAAAATGTCCCAGGACGTGCATTTTAACCAACTTTGTTCTGCATTTGTAGCCTGACATGCAAAGAGGGCATATTGATTAGAATTACTGGCATACTTACTGCTTCAGCTTTCCTGCTTCCTACTGAGTGGTATTTGCCATGGAATGACTTGTCTTTGTGCTATTTATTCCTAGCACGCTGCTCTTGGGATCCTGGATGCTTTGGAAATTCCCTTTTCAGCAGCAGCAGGAGAGCTGAAAAAGGGAGAGAGAAAAAAGAAAAGCAGTCTGAGGCTTCACAGGTGCAAGGAGGGTGAGGTTGAGGGGAGGAAGAGAAGAGGGTGAGGAGGAAATATATTTTCCCTTCTCTGCCTTTACAGGAACTGACCAGATAATGCCCAGGCCTGGGCTCAGCTCAGCTCCCCATTGGCATGTCCATGGCAGAGCCTTTGCACCAGTGCAAAGTCACTGTTTACTTTGACTCTTACCCGTTATTAAATTTAAGACTTGGAATCCCCTGTAGCCATTTGCTTTCATTAACAGTGAGCATGTGCACACAGCCAGAAAATCCAGGGCCTCGGAGAAACACATGGCAGAATCTTACAGCTTCAGCAAAAGCCTGATAGAAGTGAGGTATCCTGGATGATTTGCATGGGAATTATCATAAAGGCTTAGTGGAGCTTAAAATCAGATTTTGTGACTCTTTCTGATCTTGCTTGCATTGATGCCATACCACTGCCACATTTCTGATTTTGGTTTAGCTACTTCTGAATATGAATAAATAAAATTTAGGTGGATCTTTTTGATGTGTCCTAATTATCCTCTTATTAAAAAGGATGAAGCACTGAGCTCAAGGTCTGCAAAAGGTTGATAGATCCTGTGCTCCTCTACACTTGGAGCGGCATCTTGGAATGTTATCCAGTTCATTTATTGCAAACACCCAAAACAGGCACCACGGAAAGCAGCAGGTACTCACTCGATGGATAACCCAAATGGTGACATTTAGGCTCCCTGATGAGTCAGCTGGCACCATCAGGACTCACAAAGAGCTCTCTGGGGACTATGTGCATGTTTTACTCTGTGGCTTTTCGGTGAACAGTGTGTACATGATGACAGGAGCAGGAGTCCTCCATCCCAGCACACAAGCCAGCTGCAAAGCAATTTTCCCTCTTTTTCCCCTAGTCCCAGAAAATTTGCATTCATCCTTGAAGGACAGCCTGTGCCTGGTGTTAGGAATGAAGGATAAGTCCCCATTTCCTTCATTTTCCTCCTTTGCCCCAAATCTCCTGATATAGACTAGATTTTGATGTGGAAGATGCCTTCTGGGCAAGGCAAACCATGTGTTCTACAGGACCATGATGTTTTAGCTGAACTCATTCTGGCAGAGTTAGGAACAGCCTGTGCAAGCCTGGCTTGAGCTCCTGACACCATGGATCAGGCACAACAACAGCTGGCTCAGCAGGAACACACAGAACCCCAGGTACCACTTAGGGATAAATGAGAGGTGGGCAGGTGGGAGGAGTTTCACAAACTAGGCTACAGCTGTGAGTGAAGGATCAGAGGTGGGGAAAAATAACCTACATTTGATCTCTTAACTCAAGCTTCTGGGTTTTCTGATTAAAATTAATAAGGGTGAACTGGCACCCTCTCTCTCCTCCACTGACTACTTCCCACAGTAGGGTATTTAATACTTGCAGAGCCGTAGGCACCTGTATGTTGAAAACAACACTGAAGTGCCTTTACCTCTAACTGAATCCCATCTCCCTTTATCTCTGAATGGTACCTTATGTACTTGCATGCTTGGCTTCATCTGGCACTGGCAGTGCCAAAATACAGGCAAAGGATTTAGGTGTTATCCAAGTGGTGGGAATGAGGCCTCATGCTCCATGATTTTGCCTAACAGTGGCAGCAAAAGGACAGATAAAGGACAGATGATGTAGGATGCTGGGGCAATATAGTTAATGCTTAAAGACTTCAGATGTACCAAAGCTTGTACAGGTCAAAGCCTTTGGCTTCTTAATATTTAGATTGGAAATCTAAAGCCATGCATCTCAAACACTGCTGAAATTTATTCAGATTGGAGGCACTCCCCACAGGAAGAGTGAATTCACCTCACCTAACTTTAACCATCAGAAAGTCAGACATTCATCTACATTGTTTAATCAGTTCCTCTTACAGCCAGTGGAGAAAGACACAAACCAGTAAGAATGGCTTCATCCATCCCAGTATAAATGAAATGAGATGCTCTCTGGAGGATCCTGTCTGCTTCCACTGACTGTTGAGAAGTGATCAACACCTTAGACAACCACCTTGGATCAGGAACCTGCCACCTAGACATGTGACATTCCATGAGACTCATGTCCCCCAAACATTCAGGATCTCTTTAAAAATCTCATGAGCGTTGTTGCAGTAACAAATACTGCTTTTTCATATTTATGCTTCCCAGAAGCAAGTTTTGATTTCAAGTGTATCTCTTTTGCTCTAAAAATGTTTCATTGTCATTCTCCTCTTTCCATGTTTAAACACATGGATGTGTGCATGTATAGGCATGTACATACTATATAGATGAACTAACTGTGTCTGCATGTGTAAGGCAACCTGCATGTATTTTAGGGCATTTGAGATTCTGTGAACAGGGAAATCTGACAAAGTCTCCAAATTTCTGCACTGAATTCCAGGAATGGAACACTTTTTGTATTAACTGTTCATGGAATCATGGAATGGTTTTAGTTGGAAGGGACATTAAAGCTCATCCAGTTCCAAATCCCCTGCCACAGGCGGTGACACCTTCCACTTGTACAGGTTACTCAGACCAGGGGAAACTGCTAGAAATTAAAACCCTTACCAAATTATCATTAATTTTATATGATTGAGCATTATTTTTAAACCACCTTCTCCCAGGTGCTGTAGTTGGCTTGTTCTGGGATACTTAAGTCGTGTAAAACATTGAACCTGTCTCATCTCTTCTTCCAAACTGAAGTCAGCTGAAGCTTTTAAAGTTCACACTAAAGGGAAGTTTAAAATTAACTTCTTGCCTATTGAGTCTTACAAATGTTCTAATCTATAGCTTGTGCTTCTGACCTATGGACAGTGGCTGTCAGATGCAGAGTTAAAATAATCATCTTTGTTCATCATTTGAAACCGGAAAGAAAAACAAAACCAAAACAACAACAACAAAACCCACACAAAGACAAAAACAAAACAAAACTAAAAGAAACCAAGACAAAAAAGAAGACAATATATACACAGTCTGTTTATATCCTAATAATATCAGATGGACTTTTTTTACAGGAAAATAAATTACCAGATAAATAGCTTGCTTGGATACTAAACAGATTAGCCATTCATGCCATTTAAAGGGAGAAAACTACTTTATAATAGGAAAATTATTTTTATATCGGCTATCTCACCTGCTGCATTTCCCTTCCATTCTACTGATAATCCCAACATACTTTTTATTAAGAGCAATTCCAGACCCCATTATTGTTCCAAGTTCTGACATTCACATAGGAAATGAAAAACTGCCTTAACCTTCCTTCCTGCTCATAAAGTCCTGGAAGAGGTGGATAAGACCACAGAATCTTTTGACTTAGGGTAGATTTTTTTTCTGCATTTGCATAAATCCCCCAGGCAGGCAGGAAGAGACAATATTTCAAACCCAATCCCAAATATTTCATTTGGAGCGGTTATCTCATAATTACAGAGCTGCAGCCAATTAGCAAAAATAGAAACTTGTGGAATAATTCTGTGCTGTTAGAGATGGAGGAAGGGATGAGGCTGATGGGCTTTAACATGTATTATATGCAGATCTACAGTCCTGGACTAACCCAGGCAGTTCCACAGAGTGACCAACAATTCCTTTGCCTGGAGGGTACACACACCATGGACACAGTGACCCAAACACCTTTTCCTTGTGAAGAAGTTTTCTGTTGTGGAACAACCACTGCTGCCATGGTGATTTAACAAAACAATGAAATATTCTGGGCAATCTGAGGCACAGGCTTTATTTGCCCACCAAAAATGCACTGAGAATTTAGAGAGAATATAATTCTTTTTGGCAGGGGGTTAATGTCCACATGCAGAACTTCCCTGGAAGCCTGATAACTGCAGGGGGAAAAAGCCTTTTCTTTGACATCACCTGACCCACAGAAGCTGCAATAGCAAGAATCCCCAGTGTTGTGTGGGCCCAGAATACAGTGAGGTGAAGATGGACCTCTGGATGTCTGCAACTCCTGCTGGGAAACTTCCTTTGAACACCACTCAGACCCCACATTCCCTCACCAGCAGATTGGACTTGGTGATTCAAGGTTATTCCTGCCTCATGTCTTATTCTTGAAGGTCTCCAACCCACTAATTTGCTGGTCTGCCACTTGCTACTTCTGTTTGTAGGACACACAGTGTTCAAGTGTTTTACAGGTGAACACTGGAGGCAATGGTGAGGAGGGGGCGGGGTAGAACTTACTACCTTCATGGTACCTTCATTTACTATTTATGAACCAGATATGTCCTGTGGTAGCTCTCTGTCGTGGTTTGACACTGGTCCAGCACCAGGCACAGCTGGGCAGAGGAGGGAAAAGAGGAAAAAAAATTAACAAAGGGTTCATGAGTGAGATAAGGACCAGGAGAAACACCTCAAGGGCAAAACAGGCTCAACTTAAGTTGTGAAGTGAATTTATTACTAACAGAATCAGAGGAGGATAATGAGAACTAAAATAAGCCCTTAGAACACCTTCCATCCCCAGCCCCTCCCTCTTTCCCACCGACAGCGCAGGGAGAAAAGGCATGGGGGTTTGGTCAGTTCATCACCAAGATTCTCTTCCGCTGCTCCAGGTCAGGAGTCCTTCCCCTTTGAGGCTGTTGTATCCCTCCCATGGGAGACAGTCCTGTGTGACCTTCATCTGTGTGAACTCTCACGAGCAGCAGCCACACCACAGTTCTCTGTGTGTGACCTTCCCCAGCGTGGGCCTGCTCTCCTGAGCAGCAGCCACACCACAGTTCTCTGTGTGTGACCTTCCCCAGCCTGGGCCTGCTCTCCTGAGCAGCAGCCACACCACAGTTCTCTGTGTGTGACCTTCCCCAGCCTGGGCCTGCTCTCCTGAGCAGCAGCCACACCACAGTTCTCTGTGTGTGACCTTCCCCAGCCTGGGCCTGCTCTCCTGAGCAGCAGCCACACCACAGTTCTCTGTGTGTGACCTTCCCCAGCCTGGGCCTGCTCTCCTGAGCAGCAGCCACACCACAGTTCTCTGTGTGTGACCTTCCCCAGCCTGGGCCTGCTCTCCTGAGCAGCAGCCACACCACAGTTCTCTGTGTGTGACCTTCCCCAGCCTGGGCCTGCTCTCCTGAGCAGCAGCCACACCACAGTTCTCTGTGTGTGACCTTCCCCAGCCTGGGCCTGCTCTCCTGAGCAGCAGCCACACCACAGTTCTCTGTGTGTGACCTTCCCCAGCCTGGGCCTGCTCTCCTGAGCAGCAGCCACACCACAGTTCTCTGNAGCCAAAATCTTGTGACTTTGTTTTTATTTACTTCTAAAATCTGTCATCACAGAGGCATTACCAGCCTCTCTCATTGGCCCAGTTTTGGCCAGCAGCATGTCCATCTTCAGAGCCACCAGCCATTGGCTCTGCTGGACATGGTGGGAAGCTCTCAGCAGCTTCTCACAGGAGCCACGTTTGTGTCCCCTCTGCTATGCAAAACCAGGCTGTGCCGAACCAATACACTCTCTGAGTAATCAAACCTTAGGAGCTGGACTAGATAAGACTTATAAGTCCCTTCCAGCTCAGGATATTCTATGATTCTAACCTCTGCAGCATTTTTTGCAAGTGAAAATTTGAGTATGTTTTTCCTTGCCTGAAGATCAGACCCTTCCCCAGGTACAACAACAACCACAGGGTTCTCTGTGATCACAGGCCTTTTGGCCAAACAAAAGCATAAGGGATCATCTTGTACAGTCTAAAAGGTCCCTCACCACTTCCCAGGCTCAGGAATAAGGAACAGAGTCTCAAAGCATGGCTGTGTCTACAGTGGGTTACAAGCAGAGCTGCCACAAGCACAGGATGTTTCCTATTCTCTGTGCCACACAAACAACTCCAGTGCAGACTTCTTGTAGACCACTTATAAGGTCTCTGGGGAGAACTTAGATCACCTTTCAGTGCCTAGAGCGGCTCCAAGAGAGCTGGAGAAGGATTTCGGACAAGGGCATGGAGTGACAGTACAAGGGGAAATGGCTTCCCACTGCCAGAGGGCAGGGTTAGATTAAATATCAGGGAGATATTCTTTGCTGTGAGGGTGATGAGGCCCTGGCACAGGCTGCCCAGAGAAGCTATGGCTGCCCCATCCCTGGAAGTGTCCAAGGCCAGGTTGGATGGGGCTTGGAGCAACCAAGATAGTGGATAGGGATAGTGGAAGGTGTCCCTGCCCATGGCAGGGGATTGGAATTGGGTGATCTTTAAGGTCTCTTCCAACCCAAACCATCCTATGATGCCACAACTACGTACTCCTAAATCACATGCATGCAAGTACATGGATCCCATCTTTGCATGGATATTCACTGTCAAAGGATGAGCAAACTTTCCCTTCTGTGTCAGCTTAAGGTCAGCTGGAAGGAACAAACCAAATTATCAACTCTTTCTGTATGAAATCCCTGACGTGGAAGTGCCATGACACCACTGCTGGTAATCACTTATGTCCCAGTTCCCTTGAAATAAGCTGGATCTCTGGATGCAGTTAGATAAGAGATAGGGAAAGTCTTCCGTTTCTTGGATACTGCATGATGTAGGACTAAGTAGGTTTATTCCTGAAATAGGTGAAGATGTTGAAGGTCATGTCCAGTACCAATATGTCAAAGCAGAGAGGATAAAATGCTCCTGCCCATCAGCTTTCCTTGACTACAGAAGTCCACATGTGGGTGTTTCCAGCCCTGCCTACACTGGTGGTGTTTCTGCATACTCACAAATTGGCCCTGTGTGGTTATCATCAGAATTTGACTTGGTTACTGCTAAAATTTCCTTTTCCTTCCATATATATGCTACAAGGAAAGTTATTTACACAAGGCTAATAAAATCACATCCTTGGAGAGGCTGTGTCACACGGTTTGTAACCTATCCCAAATGTCAGGAGTAGGTGCTTTGCTATGAAAATTTAAGGAATACTCTCTGTTGCATCAAAAGGCCAAAAATGTGAATCAATTTCTTTACAGTGGACAGCACCAAAGAAATGAAGGCCAGGCCCTCTTTTTACTGAGTCAATTATAATTTTTCTCCTCATAGAAATAAAAGCTGAATCAGACTTCATAACTACTTTCCTGAGTACTTTAATAGCCAAGGCTGTGTCTTTATGATGCCTGCATTTATATGGCTTATTCATTTACCAACATCCTTTCCCCTTCATTTATCTTACAAATAAACAGAAATTGTTGAGCCAATGCCTAAAAAAAAAAAAAAAAATAGTGTAAATATTTGCCACAGTAACAACTAAAAAATAGGATTGTCCTCTGGCCCTGCGTTTGTTAAAGATAAATTGGGTCCAGCAATTTTATTGCATTTGTTATATAAGAGACCACACACTAGTTTCTTTTAGAAATGTTTAATCAGGACTTTAAAATTATTAGCATGGTTCCTAGGACCTGCAGCACCTTGGGATGTACAGAGGGTATCTGCTGAAGGGTCTCACTACTTCCCCTCCTGATTTGTTCCAAAAAAATACATTTACTGGTGCATATACAAAGAGGTGGGTATGGAAGCACTATTTGCTGCAGCCTGACACCAGAAGGTGTGATATTGTCTATTTTTTGCATCAAAGTCACCCAAATGAAGAATAATCTGTCCCATATGGATACTGATATGACTCGATTGTGCCATTTGGGCCAGATGCCAAGGAAGTGGGGTCTGATAGCTCCAAGCTGTCTGCTGTGGAGGATGGACTTCTAACTCCTTATGTTACAAATATTTGAGTTTCCCACAGTTTGAATTTTTTTTTTTGTCTTTTTCTGAAGTCCAGAAAGGCTCACCAGAATGGACAAAACCTAACATATTTTTCACCTTTCTTGTGAAGTTTTTCTGATTCCCCTCCCACATCTTCAAGCAAAATGACAGTTGGCTAAATGCCACCCTGCTTTTCAAAAAAAATACAATGTGGCAGCAAATAAAAAATGAAGTGGTTTAAAAAAAAAGAAGGAAGAACAGTGAAAATGAGGAAATTAAGATCTAGAGTAACGTAAGTAACAAAAGGTGAGAAGATTAGAAAATTACTAGAACAGCCTGTAAGTTTTTCACATTTCATTTCGAGTTAGGAGAAAGAAGGAGGAATCAAGATGGAAAGGCCAAGGAATTCTTACAGCTGACCTTACTGGTGCTCTTCCTCAAATCCAGGTCAATTCAACTCTTCCTTGTGCACTGCAATTTGTTATTCTGCTACCTGGCAGAGGAATGAGTGAGTTGATGTTGAAAAGCAAGCCAAAAAGTTGTTCTATACAAATGCTAAATATCGTTGTTGTCATATGAAAACTGCTGTTCCACTCATCTCACAAGAGGAAAAGGGAGCCTGGTGTGCCTCTGACTGGGGACACAGCCAGATCAGGCTGAAGTCACACACAAACTGTTGCATAGGTGCTTCAGGACCCTGCCAAAACCCTGGGTCTATAAATGTAATATATGGTTTCAAACCATGGATCATGGCCAGCCCATGGAAAACTCGCTCACATTTCAGCCTGCAGGTTAACCAGGGAGACTCGAGAGAAGGAGGGACTCCTGTCCCTGTTTCTGATGTGGCTGCCAGAAGCTCCTTCTGCACTTTACACCTCCAGAGACCATGGGGAAGGGAAAAAACACCTCACAAATTTTCAGCTGGTGAGTGCATCAGGAAAGGCTCTCCCTCTCTCACTGCCGCCATTCACACCCAGAGTTACAGTCTCTAATAACCTTTCACATGGCCTGAGAAAGGCCTGGCCAGTTCCTCTCTTTTCCTCATAATAAGAAAGAGCAGAAGAAACTTTGCAGTTTATGGACACAATAATCTCATTAAAGCTTCACCATGGCTTCCAGAAGTTTTAATAAACCAGCTGGTTAATCACAATAATCTCCCTCCCCCCCTCCACTTTATGGAAAGATCCTGCGGTCAGGAAATATAAAACTCTCAACACATTGACCACAGCAAGGATTACAGCCTCATGCAGTGACACTTTTCCAACTGGAGATCTTGTGTGCTGCACAAACCTCAAACAACCTCATAAACAAGTTTGAAGCAGACCTAACGCCAGGCTTGCCAAGGAGAACATCAAGAGTGATTCTGTTAATGAGGCCTGGCTGGAGCTGAAACACCTCTCCTAAGTGTGTTATTTTTAATCAAGTCATTTCCAATAGGAACCTTTATGGGAGTGTGCACTGATTCATTCCTTAAAATTTACACTCGAAGGCCTCAGTCTTTGGCCACTGATGTCACCAAAGGCCTTGGCAGTGATGGATGAGTGTTGAAGCAGATACCACACTCAGTCACTCAACGCCCACAGCTCAGACCTGAATCCATGTCCTCAGACTATCATACCTCAAAGAAGGCTGGGAACATAATCCAAGAGCTCACCTTTACAACAGGGAAGAAAGTCAATCCCAAACCAGAGCACTATCAAAGGGCTGGAGCACTTCCATGGAGACAGGCTGGGAGAGTTGGGGTTGTTCAGCCTGGAGATGGGAAAGCTTCAGGACAACCTCACTGTGGCCTTCCAGTACTTGAACAAGGCTTATCAAAGAGGGAGAGAGACTTCACATGGGCAGATAGTGACAGGACAAGGGGCAATGGGTTTAAAACTATTGTCTCTCCTGAAAGATGAGAGATGGTGTCACTTCCAGTCCATAACCACTTCTATTCAAAGTGTACCTGAAGAAAGAGTTGTTTTTTTCCCCAGAAAAAGGAGATTAAAGTTAGTGTCCTGCTCTGCTTGAAAGATTTCAGGCCCCTGTCTCCCAGGAAAGCCCCTTAAACCACCAGGCTACTTTAGGAGAAAAAGCATCTCACCCCCCCATGCTGCAGTTAAGTCACTGTGAGACCATGAGAGAGGAAATGTGGGGCAGTCTGATTTCCCTTTGTGCAGCTACTTGGTCCCCTAGACCTGGCTTTGTATTACAAACAGTGGGAAGTGTTAAATGTGGAGACCACACCCAAAGCACGTCTGCTGCTGGTAGGCACCGTGTGTTCCTCCTGTAGCAGCAGAGCAACACCAAGCACCTGCAACGGTGTCGGAACAAAGTGTGACTCTGAAGATGCTGTGAAACTTGAGCTCATGTCTTACCTTTTAGGCCTCTAAAGCTGACTCCTCCTGGGGCAAACAAGTTAAATCCCCTTGGACAAAAAAGCACGGCACAAGGGAGGAGGAAACTCCACAGTAGCAATGAGACTGCTGGGAAGTGCAATTCTTTACGCCTGGAGATCTCAAATCACTTCTCAGCATAAATTAAGCAGCAAAAATCATCTTTTTGCCACTTACCTCTGCCTAATTTAGCGACTTTTTAGATGTGACCTCTTAGTCCATTGAGGGCATCACTCAGCATTTATGCAATTAATAATATCTTCTTTTTGTCTGCAAAGTGCACTGAGAAACAAAGATGTAGAAATCATGTTCATCCAGCCAATCTAGGTGCTCAGGTCAGGGCGATACAAGGCACCCACTGGATGTTCTCTCTATCCATGTAGAGGGAACCTTTGCAATTTTTACAGGTTTCTCCTTATAGTCAAGTAAAATCTAGTGAGATTAACTTCAGTCCTTAGCAAACAACTAGAATGCAGCTCTCTATCCCCATTTATGAACATTAAAATTGAGGGTTAAAGCAGCTGTTCCCGTGGAGCTGGGAAAATATAGCATTTTTTCCTCATTCTCATGCCATGCCTTTCACTCAACCACATTTCTCTAAAGGTTTTCTACTCCTGTAAATTTACTCTTTCTGGATAATGGTTCCCAAGTAGTTGCTTAATTAAAGCCCCCATGTAGCCACTTTTATTCCAGAATTCTGGAATAGCTATTCTGGTAAATTCTGAAGTGTCAAGAAGCCCTAAGGCACTTAGTGAAGAGAAGTGTGCGCCCATCTCAATGAGAAGCTGTTAAAAGGAAGGTGAAAATAACAAGAAACTTTCATATATTGGTAAAAGGCAAAGAGCGTGCTGCTGGTAGCATCAGTTTAAATCATTCTGGCACACACACAACTGGAGCTGCACAACTAGTTTGGAGGGGAAAAGAAGGATTGAATTAATGCACCTTCTTTTTTGATTCACACATGGTCTTCAAGGTTACAGTTTAGTCATTATTTGAATTAACATTCCAAATAATTTCTTGGAGGCATCTCAGTCTCAGGTCTATGAGCTGTTGATTGCATGTGTTTGATACATGAAAATCAAGCTGTGCTAATTAGTTTTGATTTTACATATAGTTTATGATGTGTTAGCTCTTTGCCTTGATTGGATTAATGCAGCTCTTAGAAACACATGTTACACATGGAAAAAGGTATTTTTAAATACCTCTGATACAAAAAATCATTGGAAATTCCCTGTTTGTGCAAATCTTCCTGCAGTAAAATTACAGGTCAAACTACATGTTAAAAAAATTAATGCACTGGGAGCAGAAACAGGGAAAAAAATACTTGCAGTATTTTATTTGAGCAAGAAGTCAACGTTCTGTAGACTAGCCCAGCACTGTTCACTATTGGGTTCATTAATTGCATCCACTAATTTTGTAGCCCTTTTTCCTGGCACTGAGAGTCCTCAGCTCGTACACCAGCCCCATCACACACACACACACACTGACCTTCAGCTCCAATCACTCCCTCCTGCCTGCACTAACATGTACTCACTCAGACACTTTCACATTGGGTTACATGCCCAACTCCTGGCACTCACATCCAGTTATGTCCAGAGTGTTACACCCACACTTAATTACAATCACACCCTCACACTCCCTCTTCAGCTACACCAGTGCTGCCCACCTCCCCCCACAGCCAATTATCATCACATGTGATTAAACCTGCAGTTCTGCACCTGTAATCCTCCACTGGCACTCGCATCCACTTATGCTCAACAGCCCTCCCCAGGATGCATGTCTGCTCCTCACATTCGTGCACGCATGGAAACACTGAGTTTCTTCTTTCACTCTGACAGTGGAGTGGGTTTTTTGGTTTTTTTTTAGTTTTCCTCTCAGTAGCACAAAGAGCACCCACTTCTTGCTGAGGAACAGAAAGACTTGCTGTTCCTGTGGACTGTTGTCCTCTCAGAAAATCACCTTGAATCCTTATTTTATACCTCCTGAAGAATGTGTGCTATGGTGTTTTTTTTTTTTTAGTTCCGGGCAGGACTTTACATCAACTTCACAAAATGCTGTGAACTTGAAACAAAAGGCAGTTCCAGCACTGTGGATTCAGGGTGCATCTTTCATCTGGAGAGAGTAATGGAGTTTCTTATGGAGGAATAAAGTCACCTCCTCAATCTCCTGTTGCATCCATGGGAATGTTACAAAAGCAAGTTCCTGCTGTTCCCTGACACTTGGACAAGCACCCACCTTTGCAGTGACTCTCTGTTCAAGCAGTCTGCAGGCACCTGAGGTGATCCATGTAAATAATCCCCTCTGCATGGCTGCATGGCCTTCCTGAGCAGTTGCTGATGTGCTGGTGAAATTCTCCTTCTCCCAACACCAGCAAAAATGTTGTTTCAGTGACCACAGACCTGGAGGTGCCCAAGGCCAGGTTGGATGGGGCTCCCAGTAATGTGGTCTGGTGGAACATTCCCTGCCCATGGCAGGGGAGTTGGAACAACCTAACCCTTCAGGTCGCTTCCAACCCAAACCATTCCATGATTCCTTGCTTCTATGACCTGGCCCTTAATCCCATCATGTCTTCATGAAGACACCGCCTCAGAGGTGTGTGAAGCCCACACAAATGTTAACAAGAAACCTTGGAAGCAATGGGACTGCTTTCACCAGATGCATTCAATTCCAGGAACATTAACCCCAGCCATGAATATTAATAAAAAATCAGTAAGAAAAGAGGGTAGGAAAAAATGTTGTGTACAGACACTGTAGAGGCATAAACAGAGAAGGCTCATCTGTACCAACCCATGTGCACCTACATGCACACACATCACATTATTTTTTTCAGTATTTAAAACCCACAGTCAGTCCGAACCAGACTTAAGAGGAAGTTCTGAGAATCTGAAGTAATTTCCAAAGCAGGTTTTGATTTAGGAAGATAAGGAAAAGCTCTGACTGAGAAGCCAAATTTCCAATTGTATATTCCTGACAGAGACTTGGACCTGAGTTTCTATTAATCAAGACAAGATACCAACAAAATTCACTCCTAGAAGTAGTGGCAGGTGGTAGGGGAAAGGAAAAATAAGAATAAAAAAAGAAAAATATTGAAACCAAAACATGAAACCTAAAAAAAACCCTGCAGGACACAACAGTCTATGGAAAAGTGCCTGCTACCACAATAGGATACACATGGCCTGTTCAAAAATGTGTTTGCTGGAAGCCAGGCCACAGATAAAACAAGATGTGGTGTGGGGTTGAATTGTCCACTTTTTTATTAAATAAACTGTTGATCTGCATCAAGTAACTCCAAATCATTTAGGAGATCTTTGTTGATCCTGATTGGAACTAATATGTGCAGATAACCATGGCATTATGATTGTTATTCCCTGCACATCTACCACCCATCAGAAATCCCAGTTCTCTGTGCCTCAGAGGGGCAGGAGAGCAGAGGAGAGAGAAGACAGGGAGGGACACAGACAGGGGGAACAATCTCTTTTCATCATGCAAACATCTTCAGGACCGTCCAGGTCTGAAGAGATGCAAACCACAGAGGGGGAACACACCAGTGTCAGTGTCGTGGGGATGGCATCCCTCATTCCATGCCCACCACTGTGTGTTCTGCCCATCATTCCATGGCTGCTCCTACCTTAACTCTTGGCAAAGTCAACAGAAGGAGGTTAGAAAAATATGAAAGACAAAATGCATCCTACCATCTCCTCGTGGAAAGATTAAAAGCCAAATTTTTTGCCACAACACAATGACTTTAAAGATGCTATTTCTAACAGAAATATAATGCAACATAGAAAAATTAGAAAGTATTTCACCACAGCATTGTCATAACCAACGAAGATCACAATGGCAACACAGAAATAATACTTTGTCCAAAAGCTTTGCAAAATTCTCTGACTTGAAGAGGGTGAGATTCAGGCAAGGCTGCTCTGAATTCTCCAGGTTCACTCCTGTGATATTGTGGCTTCAGATAATTTATCTTGCTCTGATATTCTTGTATGACTTTTATAATTCAGAGATATTTTGGTTAACATTTTTCCAAGCTGCTGCTGGCTGTTTGCTCCTCATTCATTTTCAGGACCCAGTATTTTAACCACCATCTTTTTAAAAGCCGTACTAAATGCCACCATTTCATAGTCACCACTCTTACAAGTCCTACAAAAATGGAAGCATTTTGGAAAATCCAATTTGACCCTGATGTAACTGAGATAACACCTGTGAGCTTCTGCCATACTTAAGGCAAGGATTAGGGCCAAAGGCCAAAGATCTGTGTTCAGAAGAGTGAAAAGCTTTATGGTGACAGTAAGGACTACAATTAAATCATTGGCTGTGAACATTAAAAAAAAATTTAAATGTTGTCTGTGTAATCTGTTTTTCAGCTGATGATCAATCACTACTTATTTTGATTTTTTATCAAAATGGGGAAAATGCCTTCAGAGTAGTATTTTTCTGGAGGCTCGATCCAGAAAGGCTAGACCCAGCTGTGAGGGTCCATTGGGATCTCAGTTGTTTCTGTGGCACCACTTGCATCCCGGTGCTCAGTTAACCCTCTGTTGAGAGTGCTTTTGTGGATTTACACCCAAAATTATCCAGAAGTGATGTTTGTCATTTCCTATGGAGTAAAGGAAGGGAGAAAAATCATGCACATGCACAACATTTGCCATTGTTATCACCAAAAAGATGATCAGGATATGGTACAGAGTGCAACTTGGCAATGAAAAAGATCCCAATCCACGTTTTCGGTTCACACCTCCCAAACAGCTTGTGGGAAAATAGTAACAGCGACAACAATAAACACAGGAGCAACAAAAATGTGGAATCCCAATGCCTGTGCCCACAGTGAGAATAAAAAATGCAAAGCCTGGGCCACCTCGCCTTTAATTTCCTAACTGCTGTTTTGTAAGGCTGTGTCATGCTTCTCAGTTCAAACACGCTTTGGCTCTTTATTATTCATGGGCCTTTTTCTCAGTCAGTGGTGTTGAATAATAAAACAGCCCAGGATCAAATGGGCCAATTCTCCACGCCTGACACCAACTGCTACTGTTCGCTGGGCTCTGCCAAGCGTTGCCTCTGATAATGAGTGGGATTTGGTTAAACAGTAAATTAATGAATAATGAAATATCCAGGTTGATCAGTTAGAGAGCACGCTTGCTTTGCCCCCGGCCAAGTGCTCGGGGCAGAAATTACTCTCAAACGGCACTTGCCTGTGTGCTGGGCTGGATAACTATTTTACAGCCTATTGCTTGACAGGATGTTGGGAAGGGGGCGAGGGGAAAGGGAAGCCGGGCAAGCAGAGCGGGCAGGGCAATCTCCTTATCACCCCGCATGGAGGGAAGAAGGGGCCGCTCTGGGGTTGTGCAGATCCCCCTAGAAAGGGGAGAGGGTTGCAGGGTTGAAGGAGGTCGTGATGAGGCTGGGAAAATGGTGAGTTTCCTCTTAGGTCTTCCTCCCTCTCCTCCCGACTTTTTTATTATTGTATCGGTGGTGGCATTATTATTATTCTTATTAATAATAATATTCCGTATTCAGGATTACCTGGACCCTCGCTATCACACAAATCTCCCCCGTTCTTCATCCTTGTCAATTCTCGCCTTCCATCAGCCCTGTCCTAGCGTGTTTCAGAGCGGGGCCACCTCTCCTGGCAGGGCTTGGATCCCAGACTGCAGAAAGAACCTCCCGGAGCCATGTGTCAGATGTTTGAGGCAAATAAAGGAGCCTGTGAAAGGCTCTGCCTGCACGGGGTGGGGCACAGAAACAGGGAGATGGAAAAAGCAAGTGCGGAAAGGAGAAAATAACCCCGAACCCTTCATTTTAATAACCCCGTACCCTTCATTTTGTGCATCGGGAGAAATAAGGAGCTGTGAAATATCTCCCTCAGGTCAGTAACACAAGCGCTCGTATGTACACAAACACACAGACAAGATTTCTACCGCTAGAGAAGGAGAAAAAGCTCCCACACCCGGGACTGTACCCCAGCCCAGGGTGTTTATCTGGGGTGCTGGTATTGTTCCACATCAGCGAGAAAACCGCTTCAATTATCGCCTTTTATCCAGAAGGGAAACACTCTGTAACTAACTCACCTTTTTTTTTTTTTTTTTTTTTTTTTTTTTATTAAGATGTTTTTTTTCTCCAATTTTTNNNNGTTATTCTTTCCAAACTTTCCAAACAAGCCCAAACTTCCTAAGCTAGAGCAAGGAGGGTGAGGAAAAACTCTATACACATAATTGAAAATACAAGAAGGAAGTAGAGAACCAATTTCTTTCCAAAATGCGAGTTTTCAGGTCGGGGCTCAGTTACTTTTGCTCCTCTCATGCCACTCCTAAGTTAAAGTTTAGAGAAACCTGTGAGGCGTAAGGAGAAGGAGGTCCCTGCCCTGCCTCGGCCATCGCCCCCGTCCTCCCCCAGCTGCCGGGCGCAAGGAAAAGCCTCCAGGCGCCGGCTGCGGTGGCAAGGTCCCGGCAAAGCAGGATTGGAGGGCTTTAACGAGAGCCTCCTTAATTTTCTCGGTGTTCATTCATCTGACAGAACGGCGTCGTGTGAGTGTAGAGATGAGCAGGCGGCTCTGGGGCAGGTTAGAGCCGGCGTTTACTTTATTTCTCGAACAGAACCACCTCTCACATTCACCGTCTCACCTTAATATCAAAATACAGAACTTTTCGTTATCAAGTATTTCTCTTCGCTCCTTCCTGCTCGACAATTTAAAATACTTTTTTTTTTATTCCAGACTATGTCCATGAAAACCATTTACCCAAAAAAAATGTTTTCTACCCCCATTTGCAGTTCTTCCCCCACCCTCTTCCCATCATCACCAGTTATTATACTGTGATTTTCCATACCGAGCTGGAAACAGGCTCCCTTTTTCCCAGCCAAAGCAGGTTCCACTGTGCATGGGAATAAAACAGAGTTTAGAGGTGACCGGGGCTGATCTCATCCCCGTCATTGCTCACAGCTTTTTGGGAAAACTGCAGCTTTCCATTAAGTTACTGGGAGTTTCACGGGAGCAAAAAACTTCCAGGTGATGCGTTGTGCACAGAGATAAACTATTGTTAGTGCTGATTTCATGAGACAAAAGATCTTCCCTGGTACTTTGATGGATTTTTACACGGAAAATAAATGCCCACATGAATTTCATTCGCACTGGTGTTTTAAACGATTAAAACTAGAGATATAATTGCGACTGCGGAGAACGCTCTTAGTGAAGCTCAACGCACATTGATCTATCAACTAGAAGGAACCAAAGGTTTTCTTTTTAAAGGAAATGCTCCTTTGGACCTGAGGAAAGCATCCTCCTCTCAAGCTATCAGGAGATGCAGACGATTTCGCTGTGGGCTTACCAGGACTAATAATCACCACCACAGCACTTCCCCACACTGGGGAACCGTGCAGGTCCAGTGTTTTCCTTTGTATTAAAAACACCTTGCAAATGTTAGATTTGGGTGGCTTGGGGGTTGCTTTGGTTGTGGAATTTTTATATACATTTTCCCCATTCGGGGCCGGTGGGGGTAAAAAGATTCTGAAAAGTCGTGTGAGAAATACATGCACAAACACACACATACGCTTTTTCTAAAAAAATTTAACGTTGTTTGGAGGAAGCTCCAAAGTAATTGCGGTCATTTCGTAATTCCATGAGATGATAGGTTTTTTTCTAATTCATATTAAGCAGAGAGTATAGAGAGCCTCTTAACTCGTAAACCCCCAGAGATTTATCCCTCCCTACCTCAGGAAGCGTTCACAGGCAGAGGGGGGATGTTGCTGGAAGGGTAATCGGGGCAGCCCTTCCTCCGCTGGGACACCGGGGTGTGCGGGAACAGCAGAGCCCAGCCCTGAGGGGAGAGCTCCGGGAAGGACCGGCCCCTTGCACCGGCTGGATTCTCCCGCAGCGATTAAATTCCGAAGGCAAAGACAAGGAGCGTTTTTATTTTATTTCCCCCTTAACTCCTAAAAGCCAGCAGTGGAACCGATTCTGGTGCTACACACGGTTGTTACACGAAATGTAACACAATGTCCTGGTACAGCTGTGCACAGACACAGACACACTTCCAGCTACAGGGGAAAAATATGTGTGGATGCCTGTTTACGAGACAGACAGGGAAAACGAAGGAATTCGGTGAATATCTTGGTCCTGGGGATTATTTGAGACATTTGACTAGTTCCATCATAGAGACACCAGATGTTATTTATGAGGTCTCGTATAAATATGGGCCATACCATGCAGGTGGGGAGGGAAAAGGCGGGGGAAAAAAAAAGCCAAGGGAAGGAAAGAAACAAGTTCACCCCAAAGGGATGAAAGACAAAACTGATGTTTATAACTATATAAATCACGCTGAAGTTTTGTAATGGAAACGACAACTACCTGGAGTTTAAAGGAAGAGAATGGGGCAAGGCGGGAGGGGTGGAGGGAGGGAAGGTCCCTGCTGGTCATGGCTGGGAAAGCAGATGAGAACCCAGCGCCGCAGGGAGGGGAGGTGACGCTGAGCTGGGGTACGGCTGGCTTTGCTGGGGTGACTGAGGCTACTCGCTGGTTTTATCCTCAGCTGGAGAAGATGCAACGAGGAAGACCAGGCCATAGGTAGGCAGGTAGGAAGAGAAAGAGAGAAAAAGAGAGAGAGAAAGAAAGAGACAAAAGACAAAGCGAGAAAGAGTGAAAGAGAAAGAGAGAGAGGGAGAAGGAGAGAAAAAAAGAGAAAGAGTGGAAAGAAAGAAAGAAAAAGAAAGAAAGAAAGAAAGAAAGAAAGAAAGAAAGAAAGAAAGAAAGAAAGAAAGAAAGAAAGAAAGAAAGAAAGAAAGAAAGAAAGAAAGAAAGAAAGAAAGAAAGAGAAAGAAAGAAAGAGAAAGAAAGAAAGAAAGAAAGAAAAGAAAAAAGACATCAATCTGTTTTTGTCTTGTTGAAGATCGCTGGGAAAATGTAGTGGAGAAGAGAAGATCAGCAGGAATGTTCCTGCTTTTCTGACACCAGGTTTTCAGAGCGCACTGCTCTAATGTCCGAGCTGGCTACGGCGGGGGGAGCGGGAGGAGACCCCGGCCCGGGGGGAGCCAGGACACACCACTGCCCTCCGAAACAGGGAACTGCACTCTATTAAAAACACATACATAGATGTGCTTTGAATTTGCAACCTCGACAGAGTCGCCGGGAGCCTGGGAAACTCGGGGTGAGCCCTTCCTCGTCTCCTCGGGTCCCGTTTTAAAGGGAGCCCTGGATTTCCACAAGCGGGTGCTTCTGCTGAGTTACAAGAGAGTTTTTTCCCGGTGCATTTGTTTTTGTTCTGCTTTGGTTTTTCGGGGGGTTTTGTTATTTGGGTTTTTTTAATCCCCTTTCTACATAACAGTTGCAGAGTTCTTGAACAACAGAGAAACTTCCTGATCCCCCCTCTCCCAGCCACCCGCTCCAAACAACCTCCCCCCAGACCGCGCTGGGAACGGCGAGGGCTGTTTTGGAAGGTTTCATGCAAAGCATGTGCTCTACTAAAAATAACACCATTGGTGCGATTAAAACAAAAGCAAACAAAACAAAATAAAGAAGCGTGGCATGCAGCCTAGCTTTGGGGAATCAGCTCCAGTGCGGCTGGTATCCCCAGCCCACCGGTGTCCTTACCCCCACACCTGCACACAGCTGGATCAGAGGGACTGAGGCTGAGAGGTTTGGGGGTCCCAGCTCCCCGCCTTGCAACGTCCCGGTAAAAATTAGGAAAGGGAAAGTAAAGAGGGGGATTCCCTCTGCTCTTTCTCTCGCAGCTCCGCTGCTCCCCCACCTTGTTTTCCCCCTGCTCGGACCCCGGGCGCTGCTGTCCCCGTCCCCCCCATCCACCCACCCACCCACCCGCCTCCTCCATCCCGGGCCCCACAAACTTGCTCCGGGCGTTTTTGCCATCACACCACGGAGAGAAAGTAGGTCACGGCTGAGTCCAAGCCTGGCTGAAGCCGAGGCAGCCGAGCCTCGAAAGCTTTCCCATAGAACACACTTTGGGGTCGTCGTTTGCAATGTTGTTTGGTTTTGGTTTTTTTTATTGTGATGAAGATGATGATTTATTTTGGACACCATGGGCGATCAGCTGAGCCGGCTCCTGTAGTCCAAGCTGGAAGGAGAGGGAGAAGGGAGGTAGTTTGGGAGATGGAGGTGGGGATGGCTTTATTTTTGGCTATTCCCCCATCCCCTCCGAGAGAAATATTAAGTTGCAAAAACCGATCCACCGCCTGTCAGGGCTCCTGCACCTCTCCGCCTGCCCTCTCCAACCACTGACCTCTCTCTCTAAAAACCAACAGATAAACCCCAATCCAGACGAGCCTTCAAACCGGGTATTTAACTGAAATAGTTCACCGCAGTAAAAGCGAGGCTTTAAACCGGTTTTCCACCCTCAGGGCTCCGTTCGAGCACACGTGTGTGTTTGTTTTCAGGGTGACTGTGCGGAGGGTTAAATTGACAGTCCTTTCCAGGAAAAAAAAAAAAAAANATAAAGAAGCGTGGCATGCAGCCTAGCTTTGGGGAATCAGCTCCAGTGCGGCTGGTATCCCCAGCCCACCGGTGTCCTTACCCCCACACCTGCACACAGCTGGATCAGAGGGACTGAGGCTGAGAGGTTTGGGGGTCCCAGCTCCCCGCCTTGCAACGTCCCGGTAAAAATTAGGAAAGGGAAAGTAAAGAGGGGGATTCCCTCTGCTCTTTCTCTCGCAGCTCCGCTGCTCCCCCACCTTGTTTTCCCCCTGCTCGGACCCCGGGCGCTGCTGTCCCCGTCCCCCCCATCCACCCACCCACNAAAAACAATTAATTAAAAAATCCCGAGGCCCTAATATGCTCCCCCTCCTCCTTCCCCCAACCGCAGGGTAAACCCCGAGTCACTCCGGAGTGGCTCCAGGTTTGCCCTGGGGATCCGGATCTCCCCTCAGCTCTGCGGCGATTAAAAACCTAAATAAAGCCGATTTGGGAACGGAGGGGAAGGGAAGGGGGAAGGGGGGAGCGGGAGAAAGAAGTTTTCGTTTGAATATTTCCTTTTGCTAATTGCTGGTGCTGCAAGTGTAGACCCAAAGGTAGAAAATAAACCCGCGTTGTGAATGCGAACATCGCTCCCGCTCTCTATATAAGAGTATATATAAACACACATCTATTTACACACATCCTGGTATGCATAAGCGAAATGTACAGTAACAGTAACACAGCAATGGGAGGGAAAAAAAAGTTTGCTGATGTTTCAGGCTTACATAAAATTTTCTTTTAACGGCTCACACTTTAGAAAGAAAAAGATTTACTCCGAATTCAGCTGGTTAAAGCAAAATGAAACAAAAGCTCACATTAATATGACATGAGGTTTATTATAGGTCTGCTCAGAATGAAGAGGTAAGAGTGGGAAAAAATATGGACACTTTTGAGTCAGACAGAAATAAAGTACCAACATTTCTGAGAAGCAATATTTATTGTCTTTTTTTTCTTTTTTTTTTTTTTTAATGTAGAGACATGTCCTGAATTTCCCCAAAGCCTAGATTGGGAAAATAAAGACTTCTTGGCGTTATAAGTAAATCCGTCTGCAGAATCGAAGCAGCACCAACATTCAAAAAAACTGAAGAGGAAAATACAACAAAACACAACAATCTCTTTTTTTTTTATTCTTATTCTTATTATTTATGTAAATCAGGTCATCACTGGACAAGAAACCAATTTCTACCCATTACCATAACAGCTTGTCTATAAAGAACATAAAAGATTCAGATAGGATACTATCTAGTCAAGCGGGATTTTTTTTTTTGTTTTATTTTTTCTTTCTTTTTTGTTAGTTTTTTTTTTATACTTTTCATTTTTAAATTCCCCCACCCATTCACAGAGGTATAGAGTCACAGATAAATAACCCAAAAACTACTTGCTCGCCATATTTACACATTCCCGTTAAATTAAGCATAAATAAATATATACAAACTCAATACTGAATGCCTCTCCGCATTTCTTCTCAGGAAGAGTCGATAAACTGATATTTCTCACTGCATGGTCAGATTTTTCAAGAAGAGGAGGTGAAAGGGATCGTTTGGGGCATAAAAGGAGAATTTATTTTTTTTTTCTTTCATCTTTCCAGTTTCTCATTAGCTTTTTCAGAGCTTTGCATTTGTTTGGGTTTTTTTTTATTTTTATTTTTGCCTTTATTTCTCGCTGGCACACAGTGTTTCGTCTCTCTCGAAATGTTCAGGCGTTTGCCAGTGTGTTTGGGGATGTTTTCTTTTATTTTTTGCCCTTTGTATAAGAAAATATACTATTTGTAAAAAGCCTACGGTCTCTCTCACACAGGGAAGCCGGAGGGGGGAGAGGTTGTGTGGATCGATCTGGTAAATGCTTACGGCAGCTGAAACAAGCACCAAATTCTCCGAGAAATGTATTAAAACAGAGCCGGACAGGTCTGTGTGATAAACCGGTCAGAAAGAGAGGAGCAGGGGAAGGGAATAAGCCCTTTGGGCACAGCTAAAGGTCGTAAAACCATCCTTCCCCTCTCCCTCCCAGCCCCAAATGCAAATTTGGGGATTTGGGGAGAGATTGGTCTGGGATGCAAAGGGACTTTAAACAGCTTCTCACAGAGAATTTCTATTAGGTGGGACAAGACACAACCCGATTTTAAAGAAACCATCGGGTTGTAAAAGGATTCCCATAAAATTGGCTTCTTGTTTCTATCACACCTTGTATGAATAACAACCAGGAAAAAAGAAGTCAGGGAGCATATGAAAACAAAGATCTTTCCAACGACAAATAAAGAATTGTTATTAAAAAAAAAAAAAGTGAGACTAAGAATGACATAAAATTTACAGCAACCCACCTGTTTGGTTTGAAAACAAACTTTTCACGGTCTCTCCTCAAACTTTTCCCTTGAGTTACAAAGCAAAACTGCTGTGTTAATCCTCCTGTTTATTGATTTTTGATCCCGAGGAAACTAAATCTTTTAATAACTCAATTATCAGAAAAACGTCTGAGATGCCCTGCCAACACAAGTAGTCAGGCTGGGAAAGTGGAGGGGAGCAGGAAAATACCTTCCAGAAGGAGGGTGAGTTTAGTTTTGGGGGGAGCTCTGTACTCAGCACTGATAGGAGCCACCAAGAAATGGATAATTCCCTCTGGGACTAGGGGGAAGGACAGAGAGATGTGCTCCTACCCTATATTTTATTTTCTGCCTGATTGCATTAAATCATAAACCTCGTGAATTTTGTCTCCACACTTTGGGGAACAAATGGGGGGAGGGTATCCCACTGCAATCAATGGGAAATTGGCTTTATTTTGCCTGAGCAATGCACAGCCTGACATTTGCAGCTTGTCTCCTCCAGGTAGAAGGCACGAGGGACAGACTGAAACTCTTCCCTCAGCTTGCTGAAGGTTTAGGTCATGGTCCAGGTAACCAAACCTGTGCCTAGGGGAGATTTCAGTAGCAGCAGGATCAGGCACCCACATGTGAGTAGATCTTTCCACAAGAAGTTCCCATGGTTTCCTCTCCCCATTAACTCACAGTGGCGGTGGGATAATGTCCTCTGCACTTAAAAGGAGTATCCCCTACATTTCCCCAAAGACAAGGAAAGGCCATTTCCAACATTCCCCCCAAAGACCTCGACTGGAAGTTCTGGGGTGGCAGGAACCAGGTTCCCATGGCCCTGCATGTGCAGCTGGGGAGGTGGAAGACAGAGCTAATTTGGGGTCTCCCCACACCCAAAAGCCCCACTGGGCTGGGTGATGCTGAAGGGCTGGACCCACAGGCTCCTCATAAATCCTGTTTGCATGGGGCAAACAAGGCAACATCCAACAGCTGGTGCTCTGCTCTGGTGAACAGGATATTCCCATCAGGCACAGAAGGGAGCTGTGCTTTCAGGTGGGGCCATTTGCTCCTCCCCAGATCCCCTCTTTCCTTTCCCTGTGCATCACTGCTGGGCCATGCCCTGCACTGGAGCCTGTATTGTCCTTCCCCAGAACTGAAGAACTTCAGGGTGGTTGGCAAAGGGTAAGATTTGGAGACTGCCTGGAGGTTGCTTTCCCACCTGGGGGTCTCCAGCCTGCTGGTGGGGAATCCATGATTTGACCACCACGCCTCCTCTGGTGACATCCACAGGGATGTGGCAATCCCTGCCACAACCAAACCCACTGGCAGGGAGATGCCAGGGTCTAAGACTGCCTCCAACCCATCCCAACATCCCTTGGAGAAGGCTGCCTGCCTCAGTTCCCCCATTTTCTCACAGGAGAGTCCCCACAGCACTCTGCCCCAGAAGAACCAAAGGTACATGAGCAAGGAGCGGCTCAGGAGGGGTCAGTGCTCCTTGAGGCTGGATGATCCCTGGGTTTTTATTGCCACATGTGCCCAAATCACAAGTAGAGAACAAGAGCTGAGACCTGGTTGCATGAGGATTTGAAAAGCAGGTCAGGCCCTCAGCTGTAACCAAGTCTCAGAGAGCCAAGGGCACTAAGGGTGACAAGAAGATCATTTGCTCTTTTGTTTTGAAAATATTTCATTGAGGGATGTTGGGAGTATTGCTGAATTACTTCTCTCTCACTATCCACTTTGGAAGGTATCTCAAAATTAAAGCAAGGCTAAGGCTTCTCACTCTTTCTGTCTCGTTTTGAGTTCAGGTGTGCTTGCTTGGGGTGGTGGGACTGAGTCCTGCAGCTTTCACACGGATCCTAGGGGGAGGCCTGACACCATTAGAATTTTGCCAGTGACTCCAGGAGATTTACCCACACCCAGTTCTGACATAAGCAAAGAGATGTGTTAGTGCACGAGCCCTACCCCACTGAGAAACACATGTGATTACCCGACATGGCAGAATGCAAACAGAAATTCATATCCTTACACTTCAGCATTAGTTTTACCAGAGAACACAGAGAAATATAAGTTTAAAAAAAAAAGGAAAAAAAAAGAGGAAAGAAATAAGACTTCCCCTTCACCCCCACCACCCCAAACCATATGCATGAGATATCCTGTCAGACACCAAACCACCAAGAAAAACATTGGAGTAAAGAAGCTTTTTCCCCCCTCACCACACCAACTTGTTCTGAAGCAAGAGTCACAAGACATTTTGGTTTTTTTTAAAAAAAAGCTTTCTAAGAGGAACAGATTTCCTCAGACTGTGCTCAGAAATCAGGATATTCCCTGGCAAACCCTCCCCACTCCCATCACGAGGAGCCAGCTCACATGGCAACTCTTTCCTCCCTGGGTACAAAACCCTACTGCCAAGCAAGTGCGGTAACATTCGACACAGATCTTATTTTCTTTGCAACATTACACCTCGATTTCAACTTATATTTTTATCTCGTTCAAATTATTCCCTTTGAGCTTCTTTAAAGAAGTGCACCTACAGAATTCAGTAACAACTGGCTTTGATTTGAAAAAGCAAAAAAAAGCAAAAAAAAGTATCAGAATATCAGAATTGTGGATTTTTTTTCTCTGTACCTGATATATTGTGTAGGGATCTCTAGTCCTCTTTGAAGAAGCTCATAAGCCAAGCGGGCAAAGCTTTAGGAAACAGAAGAAAATAAAATAGTGCATACTCCTGAGAAAGAATTACATACTCATATCACTCATTTTTTGTTGTTGTTAACAGTTCTTTAAAAATGGGGGAAGATCTCTCTCACACACACTAGTCAAGGAAATTAAGGACTGAAATATTGGAATAGTTAGGAATATAAAACTCCCTAGAGAAAAAGAGGAGATCTCAGAAAATTAAGAAATCAGATAGCACGGACATTTTACCAGACCTTACTTCCAAAATTTTGCAACCCATTATAGACAAGGCATTTCACCATCAAAGACGAGATTACTAAATTACAAAGGTATGTTTGCATGCACTGATATGCGTAGCTGGGCACACATATCTCCTGTATGTATATATGTCTGTACCCACATATATACATATACATCCACAAACATACATGGGATACACGCCCCCCCGGGAGTGGGGTGTGCACATACACAGATGCACACACAGAGGCACACACGCACCCAGACACACCTGTAAACGCTGGCAATCTAAACAGAGAGTCTGTCTAGACCAGGAAAAAACGCAAAATAAGTCCTTAAAAAATAGACTTGGCTAATTCGACTGAGCCACGGCGACCCCGAACGTCCCTTCTGGTGGCACCTAAAGTTAAGAGGCTGCCGTGAGCGCAGCTGGTGTTGATGGCTTGGTGAGGGGCCTGGGAGCTCCCCTCCTTTCCTAGTCTAGACAGAACCAGGGTGGTGAGATGAGGTGGGAAGAGCTGAGAGGAATGAGGCCATGGGGTTGCTCAGAAAGGAACACTCTGGAAGATCGTTTTAGTCTAGGTGGAGACAGGATGTTGTCCAAAACGAAAAAAATAGAATAAAATAAATTAAAAAAATAATAGCAAGACAGACCGTGCAGCTCAAGAAAACAAAGCACTGACACCAAAAATGTTTCTCCGATTTCTTCCAATAAGTTATTCATTTCTTTCTTTTATTATTATTATTTTTATTTTATTATTATTATTATTTTGTCCTACCTAATAGAATACTTCCAAAGCCCAATCCAGTATTTTTAAAGCTAAAATTAAGACGGTTTTGTTTAAAAGATTATCTCTCTCTTTTCTCCTTTTATTTATTTAACTCTTTTTTTTTCTTTTCCTTTCTTTCATTCTAATTTTTTTCCTCTCTCTCTCTCTTTCTCTCTCTCTCTCTCTCTCTCTCTCATTTTCTGTGTTTCTCTTCCTTGTCTCCAGTTTTACTACCTGGTCCTTCGCCAGATGTGTGCCTGTTAGCAGTGTTGTTGTTCAAGAACATCTTGTCCATGCCTTTGAGAGCTTCAGTCAGGTAGTTTTGGAGGGCCGTGAGGGCAGCGCAGATAGCAGGGGCCCCAAAGCCGTGAGTGATGAGGCTGAAGTGAG
>VZTN01026001.1:37617-60272 GCA_013400515.1 Erpornis zantholeuca
CCCAAATCAGTATTTAAAAAATGTGAAAGAACAGAAGTGGGGAAAAAAATCCTGGTGGTTGTCTTCACATGTTCCTGTCAAGAGACCAAGAGACTCTGAACCACTGGTCTTGCGCCATTGTGCTCCTCTGATCTTAAATTATTGTCTTTCTTTTATTATTATTATTTTTATTTTATTATTATTATTATTTTGTCCTACCTAATAGAATACTTCCAAAGCCCAATCCAGTATTTTTAAAGCTAAAATTAAGACGGTTTTGTTTAAAAGATTATCTCTCTCTTTTCTCCTTTTATTTATTTAACTCTTTTTTTTTCTTTTCCTTTCTTTCATTCTAATTTTTTTCCTCTCTCTCTCTCTTTCTCTCTCTCTCTCTCTCTCTCTCTCATTTTCTGTGTTTCTCTTCCTTGTCTCCAGTTTTACTACCTGGTCCTTCGCCAGATGTGTGCCTGTTAGCAGTGTTGTTGTTCAAGAACATCTTGTCCATGCCTTTGAGAGCTTCAGTCAGGTAGTTTTGGAGGGCCGTGAGGGCAGCGCAGATAGCAGGGGCCCCAAAGCCGTGAGTGATGAGGCTGAAGTGAGTCAAGCAGCTCTGAATGCCCGGTTCCAAAATAGGGGTGGGCCGGCTGTTCCCAATGGGCGTCCTGTCCTGGGCCAAGAGATCTGTAAATTCTTTACAAAGTTGCCTGCATGGAAGAGAGAAAGGCACAGAGAGGGAGAGAAGAGTGGTTAGGCTCATCCAGCAATCATCTGTGGCAACCTAAGGGGCAGGTCCAGGCCAAAAGTGATCCCAAGACATGGGATGGGAGCTTTTTGCCACCATCTTTTTCCCCAGCAGTTCTTGGGGACCAGCCATGGTGAGCCAGCATCTCCCTGCTCGGAATGATGCTCTTCAGGGGATAACACAAGTTCTGGAGATTAAAATCTCTCCAGCAGTCACAAGGATGCTTCTGAAGCACTGTGAAAACTCAGCCCTGCTCAGTGGCTTCAGAAAGAATCAGGCTGAAAGGGAGATGTGCCCTGGATGGTGCACCCATTGTCCTGGGGGCCTGACCCTGGCTCAAAGCAGCTCCCACCAATGCTGCCCTAAAAAAAAAGCACAGCCATGCACTGAGAGCTACTGGGTGGCACAGGGATCTGGTGTGGGGAAGGGCCAAAACAGAACTTCTCAGGGACTGCTCAGTCCTTATTGAGAAAAATCAGGATTTTGGGACTCCAGATTGGCTTATTCATGGCATGACGAGCAAAGTGAGCACTTCCCATTTTGTTCTGGAGAGAGGTGACAACCCAGTTAACACATCAGAGCTGACACTTGGCTTGTGGTTGTTTGCCTGCACCTTTGAAAAATCAGATTTGATTTTTCTAATGAATTCACACACAAGCACTTTCTTTGAATTACTCTGGTCCAAAAGACCTTCAAGTCAACAGGTGCCTGGGCACGTAGAAACCCTGGAGGCTGGTGGGGCTCCCACAGGAATAGTTTCTTTAAGGGTACCCAAAGGAATCGGTTTTTTTAAGACAGGTGCCTACCCAGGGACTGGAGATAAAAAAGACCAGAATTTTAAAAAGAAAAAAAGGGGAAAAAAGAAACCCTTAAAAAAGACATTCAGCTCTCATCCTCTGAAATTCTCTGAAATTCCCAGTGGGTTAAAGGTTTCAGAGGGTGGGGAAAGATAAAGGTCTACTTCTATGTGTATTATCCATTAAGAAAGTGCAAGAGAGGAAACTTTGAATTTGGAGAACAAACAGTAATGAGTCCAACATTTTACATCTTCAAAGAGCAAAGCAGGGTCTGCGAGCAATTAAAGTTCTGGGACATTAATATCTTCTGACCCTGCGGAAAAGGGCAATCAAATTCCAATCACGTCTAAAAAACATCTGGACAAATTTGAGCAAATGATTTTTCAACCCTCCATATATTTCTTTAAATTACACTGTCATCGGAGGCAAGCCACGTCCCAGAGCATGAAATAAATGAGAACTGTTTGGGCTGGGATTTTTCTTTCTTTTCTCTCTTTCTTCCCCCCCTCCTTTTTTTTTCCTGACAGATGAAGATGTGTGAACACTCAGCACCCACTGAGGAGTACCCCAGCAAACCTTGAAGCACCAGTGAGTAGCCTGGGAGGCACAGCCTGGTGTAAATCATCACCTACAGCACACCCGCCCAGGAAGTCCCAAGGGAGAGAGATGGACTGGGAGGGGCAAATCGAGAACCATTAGCAGTGCATGGTGGTGGGCTTTCTTTTTTTTTTTTTTTCTTTATTTTTTCTTCCTTTTTTTTAATATATTTTTTAAATTAAATCATAGGGAAAAGGCATTGCAATTTAGTAGCAGACAGACAGGTGCGTGTGAGCAGCAGGAGGGACAGACAGACACGTTGTGGAAGGAAAATAGGGATTTTTTTGGTCCACTTTCCATTAAAAAAAATTTTAACAGGGAAAGGTTTGAGAGTGATGTACAATAGCTAGGGGAGCATCACCTACAACCTCTATGGGGGCAGGGTCTGCTGGAAGGAACCTCACTGCAGAGGGATGAAGAGCTCCTTGGGGCAATTCGAGCATCCTTCCTCCCCGCGGAGCTGTTGGAATTTAGAGCCTGGAAATTCCGTCTGCCTTCCGAGAGGGCTCAGAGGAAGAGTTTGTGGAGAGGGAGGATTTTCTCCGGGAAGGGCGGAAGGGGATGAGTTAACTTGGCACTCACTTTGTAGCAAGCAGCATGTTTTTCCTGGAGTGGAGGTCGCTGGGGTCCGTGTGCTGTCTGTTCAGGTACTCAGAAACAGCTTTGGCTGGGAACTCCGTTTCACAGATGTACCCAAAATCCCGAGCTAGATGAACGGCCTCACCTGGAGGGAACGAGACGGGAATTAACACCTCCGGGCACCGCCGGCCCCGGGACACCGGGCGGAGCCCACCGCTCCTCTGGGAGACACCAGCTCCTTTGAGCCGTGTTTGGAAACCTGTTATCATCCCTTCCACCTCAGGGACAGGCTCCAGTTGGGTGTTTTCCCCCCACCAGCCCTATTTTGGGGACAGAAGTTAATGGGACAGATTTTGAGCTGATGAGATTTGTCTTTGCTGCACTGCACTTGTGTGGGTTTGTACCCATGAGCTGCTTGCACAGAGCGGAGGGAAGAGTTCACACACACACCCACCACACACACACAACTTTAAAATTAACTGGGCCAAAGAAAAATGCGAGGGGAAACTGGTCAAAGCCTGAAAGACTAAGGATCCAAACCACTCTTAAGAGCAGAGAAACCATTCCTGCTTCAATACCTCAGATCATTGTCCAAGATTTTACAGATATGGATATACTGCTAATATTGGTGTTGATTCTTTGTGGAACGTTAGATACACGTTTTATCCACACACAGAGCACTTGCATAATTATCACAGTCATCACCACATCTGTAAAATTATGGAGAAATCTGCATTTAGCCCGATGGCAATTAAACAATCTGCATTTTTAACTGACCATCATGCAACAGGAACTCCTGTCTGCCCCATGGAAAGATAACAACTAATGGCAACTTTTTCTGTGAACAAAATAATTATTATTCTAACTCTAATTCTAACTCACTTTTCCTGCCTGCCTGGTTTCAGGTTTCTTGCCTACAGAGGTTTGTGACATCCAGCTCCTACTGATGTACTTCATACCACAAGAAGACGACAGAAGCTGGAGAAAGGAGGAAAAGAGGAGGGGGGGGAAAAAAACCCCTCAGACTCTTGAGGGATTCCACCAGATTATAGCTCAGCCCCTCTAGAATAAAGCGTTAAATCCTTTAAAGAGTCGCCCGAGGGACGAAGGGGGAAGATTTCCTACACGCAGGTATGTCTAATAACTCCAGGACCAAGTTATTTTTAACTATCGGGAGTTGCTTTCCAACGTCATCTCCTGCTTTCCAATGGTTCTCGCTAATCATCAAACCAGTTAATGAAGGCGAGAGCACCCGGCAGAGCCTGGAGGAGAGGTTCCCGAGCCGGGCAGAGTCCTCCCAGGCAGCGTTCGGGCAACGCGGACCGGGACCGACCGGAGCGCTCCTGTTCCTGGCGACACAGGAGCAGCTACGCAAAACCTGGCTGCTGGCAGGAGGGAAAAAAAAAAAAAAAAACCACAAAAAAACGGATCTAAAACTCCATCAGGTGCAGCTTCTTCCAAAAGGAGGGAGCTCTCTGGAGGCTCTCTTGTTGATTTGTAAGGGAATCAGGGGAGACGAGGGGAATGTACACCTTACCGCACACTTGACACAGATTTTAGCATCACTACACAACCCCACCGGCTCTTGAACCTCACGCCAGGTTCGGGGAGGGGCTGGTGCTGCTGCGAACAGAGTGCGCGGTGTTCCACACACGCCGCGGGGTGAAGCTGCACTAATAGGGCTCTCAAGGGCACTTGTGCCCCCCGAAATGCTTCACACCTCCTATAGCGAGACCCTACACTGTAACCTACACTGAGCCTCGCACTCTCGGCATCACCCCTCTGCGGGTACCAGGAGGAGCTCCCGCCCCTCTGCCCCTGTCTTTTTGCGAGCTTTCCTTCAGCTCTGCAAGCGGCAAGGTCTTGTCGCTCACATAACTCAATCAAAAGAGTTGAAAAGTTAATATCTAGCACAAATATTTATGCTCGCTTTATACGTGGAAGAGATAAGTGGATTATTTATATGCCTCTCGGTGTGTATGTGCGATGCAGATACATATAATTCATGATTGCATCCATACTATTCCAGTTAGGGATTTTTTTGGAGGAAATCCAACTTCTGTTAGCATAAACACGCACATAACCCTAAACTTATTAGTGGTTCTAAATCTTCCTTGTTGATACAGTAACAACAAATCAAAGAGACACACTGGCCACCAAAACGACATTAGTTGACTTGAAACTTCAGTCTCCCGTCTCTCCTTCCTCAGGAGTAGCTGCTCTCTTTGTTCAGCTCCAGCCACCTTAAGGAAAACCGAGCTCTGCTACTCTTAAATTTCTCTGCTTTCATTGAAAAAAAAATTAATTTTATATTATTTCTCCTTACTGACTATCTCGTAGTGGCCATAAATCAGCTCAGGAGGAGCGAATTAGCGGGAGGATGGAGCAGACCTTGAGTCGGAGATCACAGGGTGGAAGTTAATAGCAAAGAGGAATGGGACTGCCCTGCAGAATTACACGTGCACACAAATGTACACACATATATCCACACATACACACTCAGACACACTCCCTCACTCTTGTCACCAAGAGAGATCAATGATCCTCCAGCCAATGATTTCATTTTTGGGAATGGGATCCTTAACCGTGCAGGTGTTCCTCCTAACCCGCCCTGATTTTCACCTCTGCAAGATTTTCCCACCTGATCCCAAAAGCTGGTGGGGTTTTTGTTCGGTTGTTTTGGGTTTTTTTTTCTGGTTTGTGAATGTCAGACAGGAGCTCAGAGCAGGCAAGGGTGTGAAAGGAGCTGCGACCCTCGGCTTACCTTCCACCAGGGAGGTGAGTAAAGTGACATTTGCTGCCTTACGCCTGCCGGCTGGTAAATTCAAACCGATTTTTTCTAGCCTTTCTCGCAAAGATCTCCCCCCGTTTTTCGATTTGGCTCTAGAATTGCAAAGAAATTAACATCGTGATTAACCCCGCAGTGTTCCTGGAAGAAACGTTTAGTCTGTGCAGTCAGCGGAGCCTGGGAGGGTTTTCCCTCGACGTTAAGGACTCTGGGGGTGTGGATTTCTGCTCGGGTTTGCAGAGATTTTCTTAATTTCTCCCAGGGGTAGAAGGGGGGATGAACCCACTTTTCGCCCGATTTTATCCAGGGAAATCAAACAACTCCAAACAGCAATAATTAATTGAAAGGTTCTGATCTAGAGAGCAAATGGGTATGACATCCACTTGTATTAAAATGGAGTAAAGGCATGGGCAGGAAGGTAGAGGAGGATTAAACCTTCTGTTATTCCAGGAAAAAGGCAGAATGGGACCAGGGAAAAAAAAAAAAAACAAATAAATCTGAAAAATTCGAAGGGAGTGTGTGTGCGCCTGTGGATAAACTGAAAAGGAGGGAAATATTTATTAAACCGTTTGGTGCGTGTGAGTGAGTTGCTGTGCGAGGAGGCGACGCTGAGAGCTCACCTGAGGCAGGGTGCGTTATAAAGAGGGAACGGATCGCCTGGGGGAAGATTGGAATATCTGTCGGAGGTTACCGATAAGGGCAATAAAAGGATGAGTGAGCTATACGTGGGAAATTCAGAGCTATTGTTTGAACGCCCATACATATGTAAACCCCCAGGGATGAAATCTTGCCACCTGCGAAGTCAAAAGAGTTTTGGCACCCAAGAGCACAGTCTATCGCAACTCTCTGCTAATTCTTACTTAAACTTTGCTTAAGATTTGCAGTTAAACTTAGGGAAAGGAAAGCAGAAACTACAGAGAAGCCAGACTGGCTTCCCACTCTTTTATATCGAAGTATATAGGGCTGGATGGCAGAACTGCAAGAGAGCAGCTTTCTATATTTAATCTGCTCTGAAGCAAAATCTTGTTTAAAATTTAGATTCAAGATAGGAACTGAAGCCAGCAGCAGCCAATGATTATGGCTTGGGCCACCTCCAGAAATCTGCCGAAGTTCAATAATAATGTTTCTTTACCTTGGTAATTATATTTTCGACAGAACATCTCTCAGATGTTCTCCCTGCTCCATTTGTGGTTGTACGAAGGAGCAGGCAGGTTAGCATCTGTAAGTAAAAATCTCTGCTGCTCTCCCTGGCAGCTGAACAATGATTACAGACATTCACGTGGAACAGCAGCTATTTTGGGAGACCCTAATTCTCACGTGTATATTTGGGTGACTGACCGCGTGCAGCAGAACTTTCCCCCTCATCTCCACGACATGGAGCCAGAGCCCTTGACATCATCACAGAATTTTTTGCGGTGGCGAGGGGGAGAACCCCAAACACCAACTTCATATTAAAGCACATTATAGCCAACGAATCCCAATTGCTGCTGCAGGAGTTGCCAAGATATTTCCTCCTCTAAGATTAGCAACTTTTAAACATGATCTGAAGTTTATTCATTTTCAGTTTGTATGCATTTGTCCCTGTCTAAAAGTTATGCTTTTTTTTCCAGTCTACCTCACAAATAGAAAATTAAATCTTGTACCCTCTCAGCCTGAGTGGGTGAGCTGGTACCTCATACTGCTGCCTCATGGCTTCTCCTCTGTTGTGACTGGAGATAGAGCCTTAGCTCACCTTTCTTACAGACAAGTGGTGCTGACAATTCACAGTCCCTCAGGCACTGCCAAGAAGAAAAAGCCCTTTCTCTCTGGTAGCCTTTCCAGCTAATGGCCTAAGAGCTTAAATTCTTGTTGCTTCTACACAAAAGCAAAAAGGAAAAAAAAAAAAAAACACAAAAACGCAAGTCTCCCACTTCTTATGATGGAGTGCAAACCAGACCTCAACATTATTCCTTGATCCCCACTTTCTTCAGTACCAACAATGCCAGCTATTTTGAGGTCTTCAGCAAAATCCACCAGGATATTAGTGGGTGATTTGCATTGATGTTAAGCAGCAAAGGCCTCAAGACCAGCTGTGAGTAATTCCTCTAGCAACTTTCTCTGTGTGATGCACTGTTTCTGACTTTCAGAGCTACCTGTTGGTGACTTTTCTTCAGTCAGGTACTTGCCTACCTCACAGTTTGCCTATCAGATCCCTGCCAATTTTCTTGTGTGACACCATGTATCATAACTGACATAATTGCCTGATCGTTATTGCCATATAGAGGAAGCCTCGTGGGTTTATCCAGGAAATCCCTAGAAATACATCAGTTCCTGAAGTACTTTCAGTTCGTCCTGAAACACTTTCAGTTCATCCTGAAACACACCCATCGTGGCATTTTATTTTGTCCATTACCTAAGAGAAACGTGTGAGGAAGAGAAAAGATAGAAAGTGTGTGCACAGACAAAAGGAACATCTTTCAGTCTCAGTTCCTTCATCTGTGGCTAAACAAGGCCAGATCTTTCTCTCCTCTCCATACATTTATCTCAGTGTCTGAACACAGCATATTTTCACCTTCTCACCAGCATCACACGCACAGGTTCTGACAGTAGGACCAAGGCGTATTTGAAATCATCTCTACTGTTGACCAAGGACTTCTGGTGCATGCATGGAGGCCCAGACACATTCACACATTTGCCCCAGCCTCTTACCTTCTAAGCACTCCTCCTAGGAGGGACGCGTTCAGACACTCTGGAGGGGAAAGGCGTCTCTGAACTTCTCCCACAGTTACTTTATACTTTGAAGTTGAGCTAAGCAAAGACAAACGGCCAGGTACAGAGCAAAACACCTCTCCGGTATTGACTGAGATTCCACCCAGGAAGCCATCTTTATTCATCATCAAAGAAGTGACAGATTTTGGAGGAACCGGAACTGGAGAAAGAAAAGGGGAGGAGGGGAGAGAGAAACCATCACGCCACGAAGGAGCACAGGATCACCACAGTCTCTCTGACATGCACAGAACAGCAAAATGAAAGGGAATTTTGAAACTCTGGCTACCTCCAGCAACCTAAAGGGTGCTGCTCCCCCAACCTCTAGGAAACTGCTCCATGAATGATGGATGGAGAGAAGGGTGGTACAGTACAGCCTCTATGCAGGGTTTGATCATTGGGAAATAAAATACATATTGGCAAGCACCTGGCAACTTTCGGGTTTGAGCCTGTGTCTCACCCAGAGCCCCCCGATGCCTTTTGTACAACGGACAGCGCCTTTCTGGAGGGGAAAAAAAGAGGAAAATTTACTTTTTTTTGGCTAATGTTTCCATTACTGCTAAGCTGAGCCAGGAATAAATTCACTACACAAAGGGAGTTGCTGTCTTAAATGAGTATCAAGGCTGGAGGATACAGCAATGAGAAGACAGCTCTGTTATTGCTTTGTGTTTTTATTAAGTCTGGTTTATGAAATAAAATGAGTCTTTTCCTTCAGAAAAATGAACACCAGGAAAAAATATCTGGTCTAACCATGGTGTTCTCCACTCTGATCATATTGTGCTGTCCGTGAATTAGTAGGAACTCTCCTGCCCTTAAATAAAACTGATTTAGTTACTGCAACACATATTTAAAAGTAGTTATAGGGAAAAATAAAAAGAGAATGATAAAGTGAAACTAAACAAAATAAAACCACGTTGCTCTCTCCAAGATAAAACAAAGTATTTCTTTTCTCTGAGAAACCAGTGAGGTTATTTTAAGAGTAACCAAGGGGATTATAATGAACAAGTTCCTATAATAGCAACCAGACACACTCAGAAATAAACAACAAAATTGGTTAAACTAAAACTGAGAGCAATTCCCCTGTGACATGAATTTTGTTTACAAATGAACTTAAATAGCTCTCTCATAATTGTGTGTAACTGTTATGATTTACGGCAGGTGCTCTAATCAATCACCCAATCACTTTAATTTATAGGGAGCCTCTCTGCATTTTCCCAGTTGTTTCATTTCTGCAAGTAATTGATAACAAACCATACTTAAGGTATGTTTTATGCAGGAGTTAATAAGAGCTGACAGCTGCTACTGCTGCTTCCTCTCAGATCCGTGGCAACATGCGTTTTCTTATAGAAAATATACACTGAAATTGGGGCTTTTGCTGGTGGGAGAGCCCTGGCAGTCCAGCGGGCATGTTTCAGAGGAGAAGACTAATTGATTACACACCCTCTTCCAGCAGATACTGCTCCACAATCTCCCGTTTCCACTCAATCAATTGCAAAACCAATTCGGCAAATAATAAGGTTCTATTATGCACATATGCCAGCTATTTAGGTAGTTATAATACATGTCAGTTAAGTCATAAAAGCCCTGTTTATTTGCAACATATCTGGAGAATCAAACCATTAGGGTTGAGCGGATATTTAAGTCGTCTGGAGCTGCTAAACAATAAGATCGGGTATCCTAATATATTACCAAGTGCTAACTACTGGGCAATTGCCAATTTTATAACCTCAGTGCATGGAATAGACACAACCGTGTTTCCCTGTTTTTATTGCAGATCATTTCCTACTGCCAGACCAGACCCCCACAATAAAAGCTCTATAACAGCTAAAAACCAAGAGGCATGTCGATTTTAGATATACATATTGCTTCGTAGGCCTTGTGTATAGTCTCCAGTATAAACAAATTATTTTGAGTGGCTTGACTTCAGGGAATCCGAAAGTGAAATGGATTCCTATTTCTCTATTATTTTTAGTTAGGCACTTTATGCAGCTCATAAAGGCGGTTTCAAATAGTTTGAGAATGGCTCAGAAACAGTTATAAAAGAGTTGGAGGCCCACTCCTGCTTTCCTTGCTATTATTAGGAGTTTCTTTTTGCCATTGATTCTATAGGAGAAGACTCGTTTGTATATCAGAGGCAGTTCCAGCAGACCAAAAAATTGTATTTATATTTTCCCCCTCATTATACATGAATATATCTCTTATTTCATGCACAGTGATCTGTTTGAGTGAAGTATCAAGTAGAAAATATAGAAATTAAAAAAGAAAAAAAAAAGAAAGTTTGATTGAAGCAGTGGCACCAGGCAGATTTTCATGACTGGCATTTTTATCTTGGGACAAGCACATGGGCTCTGCAGTTCGAGTACACCTTTACCGTGCCTATATTTAGTGACCAGTTTATCAGGTCACTGTCCAGTGAACTGAGAAATTAAACAAGAGGCAGCAATTCCATGAACATCTGATCTTAGTCCAAACTCACTAAAGAGAGAAGGACCCGTGCAATGCTTAAATGTACCTCACCCTGCTCACTTTGGCCTTTTGGAGCACTCGTTACATTAGTTAACCTTTGAATTATGGATTTTCACGTGCTCCGTGGTTTTTTTCCCCCCCTTGCAAATTGCTTTTGGGAAGCAGGCTGGCTCCCTTCCCTGCTATGCTGAGAGCTCCTCAGCTTCCCTTCCTAGCAGCGTTCCCCTGAAAAGGATGGAATGAACAAACCCATCAGCTGGAGTCTGATAGCTCTGAACCCATCTGAGAGGCTTGCCAGGCGGTGTAAGCATATCTATCGCAATTTCATAGCTTCAGAGAGATCTATTCTATCTGGGCTCCACATCTCCTGTAAATTACCTAATGCTGCCTCAAAAAAGTGTTTGCCATGGAATGAATTATCTCTATCTATATCATATCTGTATGTTTATCGTGGCTGGAGCTTTTCAGACACAGCCCAGACATCAGCAGAGATAACAGAACGTGGAGCTTTTTGTGGGCGAGGAGATCTCCACGTCCGTGCGTGCAGCTGCATGTGTCAGATCCCTGCGCGTATGTAAATAAACCCCAACGCTGAGGGTATTTTTAGCCGATATCAACTTCCCCAGTTGGTTAGGGACTGCTGCAACTGCTGAAACGACACAGAATAACACACATGTGCCCACGCAGCGTCCCCACCACTCCTGCTTTCACTTCATCCCATTTAGTTCTTGTTACCCCCAGCAGAAACTGTTCGATTTTCTTTCACTCCCAAACTCTATTTGCTGCGTGTGTGAGAGCACCTACAAATTCATCATTCCCCCTTTCAAAATCTCTGATTTCTCCCTGCCTTTATACTTCATTTGCCTCCTTTATCTCTCTTTTTTTTTCCTCTCCTTTTCCACCCCTTTATCTTTTTTTCCTCCCTTTTTCTTTTTTTTCTCTCCTCCTGTGGTTACTTCCAGCCTCTTTGTCATTTCTCCCCCTTCCATTTCTCTTCAGCTTATCAATAAACCGGGAGAGCAACAGTAGCCGCTTGATTTGTTAGTAATTATAAGCATACTGTTCCTGCAAACGGGATCTCTAGATGAGTGAGATCGCTTTAAAACGACAGCAGGAAATGGTGGGGAAATGGAGCATGGCGAAACTCAGCGTGAAGCTTTCAGTTCTTTACATGTTTACAATTTTCTGTGCATACATTAAGTCTTAGGCCTCTCTTTTTTTTTTTTTTTTCCTTTTTTTTTTTCTTTTTTTTTTTTTTTTTTTTGAGGGTGGTTTTCTGTTGGGTTGCTCGCCAAAAACGTGTGAAAATGCGCACAAATGTGAACGGACAAGTGGAAATGGGGTGAAAAAAGCTGTTTTAACAACAATAAAACTAAAGAAACAATAGATTTATGTCCTGCAAACAGCTGTTTAATAAGGGTCTCAGCTATTGATATCATTGCAATAACCCAGCTGAATAATATGGTAGTCGAACAGGCAGTCAAATAATCAATCAGAAGAAATATTTCTTGTTTTTCTTACTAAGAAACGTTGTGGACAAATTGAGCACTAATAACTATTAAACTACTTTCAATTTTTTTTACTCTGCCCACTGGGCTTTAAATGAGTAAAAAGTTCTTTGTCCATGCTAACAACAGGACTTTGCTGTAGCTCTTGATTTGGTCTGACTCTGTAGCCAAGCCTGAAAGGTCCGGGACCAGCGTCTTAGACACTGAAACTAAAGAGACCCCGATCTTATCTTAATTTTAAGGAACGAACACCAAGATTGCGTGTTCATCTCCCATTTCCTTCTGTCCCCCTCGTCCCCTCCTCTCCTCCTCCGCAGTCCCGGTCCCCTAAAAGCCGGGACTAAATTTCAAAGTGGAATGTATTCCCTCGAAACTGTTTTGCATTTAATTAAAGGGAATCCTTAGGTTCAGTGGGCAACCCAGGAATAAGCACGAAACTGAGAGGCATTGAAGCAACATCTCTGGAGCCCCAGATCTAGCACCTGAAAAGCTGAGGCCAGAGTGGTTTTCAGTTAATCATTTATCAGCTGCTTCAAGGGGTGGGGAGGAAACTTGTGCTGGATTATTAACAGCTAAAAACAAAAGGTTAAGACACCTTCTTTCATGTGTTTCCTTAAAAAAAGGAGGAACAACGGAGCGTGTTTGCAAGGCCATGAATTAAGGTCTCCAAGTTAAAATGGCCTTTCATGCTAAATCAGATGTGAGTGTGCAGACGATCGTCAGAAAGAGCTGAAAGTAAATAAATACATCAGAATAATTTTAAGGTCACTGACTGTGCCCCAGAGTCACAAAAAATTAACTTGGAACTCAGGCCATGTAAGGTTTTGCAGGAAGACAACTTCTTTCACCACAGAGATTGCCAAGCAAATTTCAGATGAGCATTTGACAAGGGGACCCGATCTTTTATTCCTGACACTTGGAAAACCTTCCCTTCATCTCAGAAAAACCGAGGGAAAGGCCTCAAAATGTGCAGTCGGTAAGGTCTGAAAGCCGAGTTAAATCTGATATTAATGCTCTTGGTGATTATTATCATCTTGATGATTTATCTGGCTCCCTCCCTCCCACTTCCACCACCCAAATCCTAATGAAAGTGGGAGTTAAAGATGATTTTTTAATGTCTTGTTGGATTTTTAGACTGTTAATGTACCGCATCCTTCTCATTATTAGTTTATTGATTGTTCATTGACCAGCCCCCTTCAAATCGTATTAACCACCCTCTGCCAGTTTAGATTAGGGGAGTTTAAAAAGCACCTTTCATTATTCCAGCGCCACTGCCACCACGGTGGAGTTCAGGCTTGGTAGCTTAATGCTCGCTCTAATGGGGCAGCTAAGAGACAAGGGGCCACGGTCCCTGCCTATTGCATTAATAGCTCAAAGGGGGCTAATACAGAAAATTAGCCTTAAACGAGCTCTGGAGATCTCCAAATGAAAGAGCCATTTATCACGCTGGCTACCTTCACTCCACTCGTTTGCTCTCTCTACTGGGAACAACTCATTTCCTCTTAACTAAATTACTTCAGAAATGTCAAGTAAGCTCAGAAAGCAAACATAACAAGAGCCTGGGTATATGTAATCTGTTGTGTGGGATCGATATGTGAGATAAATCAATAGCCGTGTATGAATCCCTATATAATTTCCTTAATATTTTGGCAAACCTTTTGCATAGAGAGATAATTCCCTCTGCAGGTCTCAAAGGCCATAAAGGAACAGACACAGCCTGGGTGATATAATTAAGTTTAGGCTTCAAGACCCCATCATACTTTTCCCAGTTCTTTGCAATTAAGGAATTTGAGGCACTGGACTAGGACTGGGTGAAGCAGAACCCCTGCGACCCTTATCTACCAAATGCATAACCCAGGAGTGTCCCACTGCACAAAAATCAGTCAATACCTGGGTGTCTGTCTATCTGTCCCATCTGCCTGCAAGAACGACTCACAGAGTTTAAATAACTTGTTCTCATTTCAAAGTACATCCTCACAGCTACTAACTGCAGGGAACAAAGCGAAATTGATACTGAACGCTCTCTGCATTGCTCCTTCCCTCGTCCTGATTAAATATTGACTGCCACGAATGTGACCTGCTATTTATTACCCATTTCTTTTCCTCTGCACCCAGGAAACTCACTGTGAAAAAAAAATACAATATTCCTTTATGCTGGAAAGTTTCTTAGAGCTCAGCATTACTTCTAAGGAACAAAATGCTGCTACAGTGACTTTTAAACAGATGCAAATGCATCTCAGGTTTTTTTTTAGTAACCTTATTTCCAAAGAGCATGTGTCTCCTGTTCATCATGTGTAAACTCAGGGTAGCTCTTCTTCTGGCTGCAAATAGGCACAAGTAATCCCACCTAGATAGGACTGAGTCTCTTTAGGCAGCAGCTGCTCCATCTGGGGCCATTTCAGTGTCCACACTCACAAAGCACACCTAAATATATGCCTAATACATATAAAAATCTATACCTAATATGTAATAATTACTGGCATTCACATTCTAGTGCTACTCGATGTCTAATTGCACCACCCAGCACGCACAAGGAATGTCTCTGCTGTCCTCACCAGCTGAAGGAGGGAGAGACATAGGCGTGAAAAAAAAAAAAAGAGTATTTTGGATTGTGTATTCTGCGAAAGACCAGCACTAAACGACCTTAAAAAGGAGTCTCTCGGCCACAAATCAAGTACCAATTAATCAAATACACCCAAGAGGGAGTGTATGAGGTGTAAAGTGGGGTGGGGAAGGGGGAGGAGAGTGAGAAGAAAAAAAAAAAAGTTAAAAATACAACCAGAAACCATCAAGTTACAGACCCTGAGTAGAAACCCCACTAAACATTCAAACTGAACCAAAACAGCAGAAACAAACAAGCTTTTTTTTTTTTTTTTTTTTTCTTTTCTTTTTAAAGTTAAATTATTTTCTGGTTTTTTAAAAAAAATAAACCAAAACCCTCCGATCTTTCAACCAATAGTCATAAATGGTGCTGTCAAATGGTCTTCAAATTTTCACTTGTCCTAGCTCAAATAACCAGACATTGATCGTGTGTGAAAGAGAGACTGTACATGGAGATTTAAATTTAAATAAAAAAACCCAAACAACCAAAAACGAACCAAAACATAAATACACGGAAGGACCTCATACTGCCTTCAACACACTTTAGATAAACACTCTCCCTGTTATTTTGCTTTACATCCTAGAAGATCGCCGCTGCTAAATTATTTGTGCGCATTTGATAAATAAGAAAGTCCTGGAGATAACTGCCGTTGATAGTAAGCATAAGGGACAGCGTTTTTAAGCCTCATCTCTGGTACTTAAAATTGAATCTAGAAATAGAAACTCCTTAGATAATTAAAGATAGCTTTCCCTCCATTTGCAGCGTGTGATCTGTTTAATGTCTATCAGCATAACACAACACTAATCGCCAAGCATCTTCGAGTGACTGTCAGAGAAATGTAAAAAAATTAAGCAGCTGCAATACGCCCGAAATGAGTTATTGTAATTACATTTAATTAGTTTAATTAGTTAATTATTTTGCTTACAGCTGTACAAGAGACTGCAAACATTTGTTAATATCACATTCGCTTTAACAGTATGGGGTGATTCTGCAGTTACACTAAATCACGGGCGCATATGTAGAAAGATGTAAAAAATGGGCATGGGGAAGGGGGGAACCTTGGGGGAAAGGGGGAATCTTGGAGGCAGCGGGGAAGGGAGCTGAGGCTGCCTTTCCATGGGCATCTCCTTCTCTCCTCTCCACGTTCGATTCGCCTGGGAAATGCATTTAAGCCCCAAAGGGAGTCAACCCCTTTCCCCCATTAAAAGCCGAGGGGTCCCCGTCAAAGACTATCGGGGGGAGGGAAGGGGGGGCTGTGGAAACTGCGCCGGAGCACGGAGTGCCCCATTAGAGAGCATTTGTGTAATTAAACCCTTTAAAGGGCGGGAGAGGCGGGGATATAAACTTTTCTTTTTGCCTGTCTTATCCCTTCACTCTATCTGCTGATCCAATCAGCTATTCATCTTGCTGCCATGGGTGCCTGCTTCCCGAGAAACTCATTGCCCCGAAGTCAAAATATATCATGAAGATATCGCTACACAGTAAAAGTTTGTCTAGCTTGTTGGAATAATCCATACCTTTTTTAATGACAGACTGGTCCAATAAGTTCATACCGCTGTTATTGGCATCTTCAACTGACTGTGGATATAAAAACATCACTATTCAAATTGACTGGATATTAAAGAATCGCGTACATAAATCATGTCATTCCAAACTGGAGTCCCTGTTATTTCCATTTATATTAATTCACTAGGGGAAGAGGGATTTTTTTTTTATTGTTGTTATTATTATTATTATTTTTATTGTTGTTGTTATTATTATTTCCTGTAATCGACAAGGAAATTAAATTCTTACAAATGATATAGTCTTCTAATAAAACAAAAGGAGGTGTGGAGCATATGGGGTGCAATACTGGTTTTGTTATCTTATAAAACATAGATATCACACAGACTTCTTTGCATTCCATAAAGCTTTATATTTCTTCCTTTGAAAATGTGGCAATTTGGCAACATCTGCAAGATCTATTGCATGACATAAATGAACACGATTAAGGACAACTCCAATGCTCCCTCCCCTTTCCTCCCCCTCCTCCTTTTTCCTTTTTGTTTTTCTGTTTGTTTGTTTAACCCTGCTACATCTTAATAATTCAAGGGCCATTTACTTTTTATATATCATAGTTTACATTATGGACTTTTAATTAAAGCCTGAGACTTTCAGAGCGCAGTGCAACGCCCACATCATATAGGGGATGAGCAGAAAGAGATTTACAGCTCCCGAGGTTGCTTCCATGTCCTGAATTAGTGGGGACGGGGAGGGAGGAGCGGGGATACACATTATCAAATGTATGAAACATCAAATCGATTGCCTAGGAAAAAAAAAGTCTCCCGATTTCAAAGCCTTGTTTTCCCCTTTTTCCCCCTCTCTTTTCAGCCCGCTGAGGAGCACACCTGTTATTATGGCACTAACTTCTTTAGCAGGGAAGAGAACAAAGACAGGCACAGAGGACACAGTAAATGTTGGGTTGCATTTCTCAAAACGAAAGTGGGATATACAAAAAAAAACCCCAACAAAGCAAAATTACTGCTGAATCTGTGTTTGGCAGAGTAAAATCATCTCCGAAGGAGAAGAGGTGTCATAAGAACAACTGCAGAATTCCGACAGGTTCTGTTTTAGGGTAAATTCTGGGGGAAAGGGGGGACCTGTGGGTTTCTTGGCTTTATTATTTTATTTTTCTCCTTATTATTACTAAAGGGTTTGGGGTTTTCAGTGTTATTGCATATCTGGGGAGTTGTCACGTTTTTCCTTTATAAGAAAAACACCTTTACAGCAAAGCAATGATTTACTTCACCATTATTTTAACTTTATCTTTGCTACGCCGAGAGACTGAGCTTATCCGGATCTGGCCCTTATCTGTGCCTCTGTGCACAGCGGAGGCATTGCAGATGGAATGCGATTTAGGAGAAAATTACATCTCCTCCAAAAGGTGATGGAGCAATATTTTCTATGAGATCTTTCCTTTCATTTTCCTCGAATCCACCCTCAAACGAACGCACACAGGCACACACAGAGCAGTGCCTTATGTGCTGTGTTTGGGCATGGCTGTGTCTCTCCCTCATAATCAATAGGCTACATACCTAAAGGGCACAAAATAAAATTACAATGTCTTCCCTCCTTTCCCTGAGCAGCTCTCAGTGAGGGATGATGAGCAGATCCTGCAGCCTGCTGGAGTGCAGCGTGGCGCTCCTCGTTGGCACAGAACCGGAGGTAAACGTGAAACATCACCTTCTCTTTTTTCTTTTTTTTTTTTTTTCCATCTTTCCTCCTTACCTCACCTTATCTCTGGAGCCGATGGCTGCGCGCACCCTTTATGCGTATGCGTGCACTCCTCTCGCTCCATCAGCAACGTGGGTTAGTTGTTGTAGTTAATGAGAAGACTCCTGTCTGATTTTCTATCTAATTACGCCCTCCTGCTGGGTTTTTGTACAGGATATTCGCTCAGCATGCTGGCAGTTAATAGTCACAGAGAGGATCGTAAAGATTTAATTAGGACTGCATGCGGAAACGTGGAAAAACAACTCAGACTTTTAATTACTACACTTCTTTAGTTAAAAGTGATACCAGGGGTTACTTTATAAGAGACTTGGGTGTTTTGGTGCAACTTAACTTTCCGTGTCTCTAGCTAGCACGTAGTAGCAGTGTGAGTGAGGAGGAGGAGGAGGAGGAGCGGAGGTGTGTGTGCAGGGAGGGGAAAGGTGATGAGTTTCCAGATATACTTAGAAAATCTGGAGAGGAAGATTCCCCTCCCTTCCCTCCTCCAATAACCTGATAGCATGAAACTTCCTAAGTACTATCTATAAGGACCTTATTCAACTCTAATAGATACATCTGAGTGAAAACCTTAAAAACTGAGCTCTTTGTTTTCCTTCAAATAGTCTAAAGAATCTGATTTTCCCCCTCCGTTTTTCCTTCATAGAATCTTTTCTTACTATAACCCTACTTTTGCCCAGCCGGTGGAGGAAAAAAATATCTGGGGTTGCAATGGTGGATTTTTGTTCAGAGTCCCTATTAGATGATGCAAATTTTTGTTCAATAAGTAGGTCTTGACTTTTCTGTTCCCTCTCTGAAGGCTGTAAATCGCAGATTGAAAATTCCTCTCGAGAGGGGCAGCGATAGCAATACGGTGTGTCTTGTTTACAATAACAGAGCACTATCGTGTTACAATCACTTAATTCTAGCCCCGGATAATGGCTCACACATGGACTGGATTTAGTGTTTATAAAATAACCACTGTTTCTTTCTGTCACGCACTCTCTTTCTCTGTCTCCTTCTCCTCAGCCCAGCCCATTCTCATGGCACATATTTGATCAGACATGCACATGCTAAAGAAAAGAGAAACATCTTTATCCAAGTACATATCTTGATATTCACTCAACTTTTTGGACTACCAAAGAAAAAGAAAAAACTCAGTATTTGAAACCCTTCCTGAAAATTATATCTAGTGTTGGTGGATAATGGGTATACATCGCCTAAATAAAAACCCCTGTATCTAGAAAAGGTTCCTCGAGCCTAGAATAAATCCATATTTAATATCAAGATGGAAAACTGCCCAACTTCATCTGTCACTAGTGGGGGGACAAGAATAGAAAATGCTGAGCGGCAGTAGCGAGTTCTGGGCTGCTTTCCCTCCTGCCTCTGTTAACTTGCAGTTGGACACCTCTCCCTTCACGTGTTTCTCCTTGGGATATCCTCCTCTCCCTCTCCCCCTCCTCCCCCAACCTGGGAGCAAACTTTCAGAAATAGAGGACCTGTTTAATTTCCTGCTGTCTCAGCACCCCAAACCAAGACCCCTAGCTCTGTTGGTCCGCAGCCTCGTCTGCCCCATCCTATCCCCATCCCATCGCACCCCCCTGGCCCGGCCCGCCCGGGGGAGCAGGTCGCGGGTGGCCGCGGGTGGCCCTGTCGCTCTCGGAGCATCGGGGGGAGGCACTTCCCGCGAGTGCGGTGCCCTTCCCGCAGAAGGGATGTTTTATTGGGAAACGGATGGAGAGCTGCTTTATTTGAGCTCCTTCTTTCCTATTATTTCCTCTCTTCCTTTCCTCCTTGATGCCTTTCTTTCTTTCCCTATCTTTCCCCCTCCTTTCCCTCTCTTCTCTATCTTTTCTTTTTTTTTTTCTCTCTCTCTCCTTTCATCCTTTCTGCCTTTTATCTTTTTCTTCTCTTTTTCTTCTCTTTTTCTTCTCTCTTTTTTTTTTCTCTCTCTCTCTCCTTTCATCCTTTCTGCATTTTATCATTTTCTTCTCTTTTTCTTCTCTTTTTCTTCTCTCTTTCCTTTCCCTTCTCTCTCCTCTGTTTTACCCTCTTTCTCACAAAAGCACAACAATTACCGGCTTTTCTTTGGGGAAAGTGTAAATATCCAAGCACAAACAGTACTTAGCGCCTATCGGCTGCCGAGAGAAAGGAGGAGAGGGATCCCCTTTCTGCATTCACAAAGGTAAAACTCGCCTTGACTTGCAAACCACTTTGTCTGAGCCAGGAATGCGAGACGAGACCTGCGCATCGCCCCCGTGGCGATCAGGGGCTGCCCCCAGGTCTCAAAGCCACCTCGGAAACCCGCAGAAACTAGCGACCCGACGGTCACTGAGCTCGGAGGAGAGAGCAAAACCAAACAGCAAAACCTTTATATTTCTGCACTTCGCCCCAGCAGAGCTCGGGGATTTTCCCGTGCAGCTCAAAGACAAGCCTCAAGCCAAAGCAATGCATCCCCTCCGCTTCCCTGCCGCTGGTTCATGCTCAGCAGCATCCTTTTTCACGGCTATTTTTTTATCTTTCCAGCTCCTATTTTCTCTATTTTTTTCCCCTTTCTATAACTTTGAAATCGTTATTTCATCCAATGGCCCATACCTTTATTTAGCCCAAGACTTAATACGTACGCAGATATCACATACGACAAAGAAATTCCGGGGAGAAAAAATATAAAAACGCGGGGAGGGGATCCCACAAAATCCCGATTAGGAAAGCCTAAGGCAGGATTTGGACCCTGGAGGCTCCAGCCCTCAGCTCGGGGGCCAACAAGGGCTGGCCATGCCCTCTCCAGCAAGGTGCAAACCACCCCAGCACCGAAGCTGTTAAGGGTCCGTCTGTTTTTAGGAAATAACACGTGATGAAGAGTTTCGCGTGGGATGGAAGAAAGATGGGAAATACTGTGCTTCAAGCCCGGCGAAACTCCTTTGTTATCCAAAAGAAGGAATGAAACTGTTTAAAATCAGTGCTACCCTACCAAGCACACTTAACAAATAAGGGGGTTGGGGGGACGGACACGGGACTTGTTCTTGATCAGCAGTTATTGCTTTTGGTTTGGGTTTGTTTATATTTTCCCTCCCTCCCGGATGAAAAATGTAGTAATTCGACAGTTTCATCAAAATCTCTGAACGGCAGGAAATTGTTTGGGGGGTGGTGAGGGGGGGAAGAGGAGGGTGGAGGGGAGTGGAAGCTGAGATTGCATGGGAAGTAAGTGGAATTTGAAAAGCCAAGCTTGAACCCTGCCAGCTTTTGAAACACGTGGAATATTTAGAGCAGCATGTCTGCCTTCCCCCTGCACTTTGCTATGCAGGGGAGGGTTTATAAAGCAGAGACTGTGCCTGACAGCAAGGAAATAAATTCTCTTATTAAAAAAATAAAAAATAGAAAAATAGAGGAAGAGGGAGGGGGATACCACAGTTACAAACCCAGTGTGGAAAAAGAGTGGCAACCCACAGCAGTGCTGCTGGAAATCCCTCAGCGATCATTCCCAGCCCAGGGATGGGGGCTCCGGCTGCATTGCCCAAGGAGAAAGGAACGCGGTGCCTTACCTGGACCTCCTCCATGCCTGGGTGTCCGATGCCATGCAGAGAAAGGCTGTCCCCCATGCCGGAGTCAAGGCCATGGTGAGCTGAGTGCAGGAGGACATCTGGCCTCCTTACTGAGTGGTAGTCCCGCCTGGGGTCCAGTCCCGAGAGCTGGGGCAGGGCGGCCCGAGGCTGTGGCAGCAGTGACCCGGTTTCTGATCCCACCTCTTGCCTCTGCCTCTGTCCCCAGGGGTGCTGCTGGGGCTGATGCAAGGGGTTTAGGGAGTAGGGGTCATTGACATGGGAGTAAGGGTCCTGGCTTTGGTGGTAAGGAAGAGGCTGGTAGGGGGGTGGGAAATAAGGCGGCTGGAAATCCGAGGATGGGGTGTGAGAGAGCGGAGGAGCGCTGGAGTAGGGTCCCTGCGAGACGGATCCCAGCTGGGACAGCCTGGAACTGTGGCTGGGCACTCCATCATGCCGGTCCTACAAGCGGAATGACATACAAACGACAACAAAAAAAAAAAGAGGACCTTTTTTTAAAAAAAAAAGAAAAATAAAATGAGCACAAACCCACCCCGAAGTAAAATAAAATGAAATAAAATGTAAATAGTTGGAAAGTGGAATTCAGACGTGCCCCCTTTCCCCACCAATTATTAGAAATGTTCCAGTGTTCAGCGCCCAAATCGTGTCTATTCCCAGGAACTATCAAGAAGGGGGAAGGGGGAGGGGGGTGTGAGGGAGAATTACTAAATGTCATAATTAAAAATGTAGGACTAGTGCTCCAAATACATGCACGATCTGCAATTCAGACCAGTAATATAATTCCCCATCCACAGCCCCCTCAAATCAAAACAAAGGTAAAAAGATTATAAATGAAGAGCACCAAACTACCCTTCTCTGCAGACAACACTCTCCTTCTCCTGCCTAAAGTTTCCCAATCTGCTTATTCCCTCTGCTGAAGTCCTGTAACTCAAAATCACCGACCCATTTTTACGTGGAAAAGCCCAAAAAGAAAGTTGCACTTCTCGGAAGACTCAGAGGTGAGAAGTTGTGTGAAAAAGGACTGGGAAAAAAAAAAAAGAAAGTTA
>VZTN01026001.1:67549-96746 GCA_013400515.1 Erpornis zantholeuca
GCAGCAGCAGCAGCAGCAGCAGCAGCGCCTTCCGAGCGGCCGGGCCCGCCCTCGGATCGCGGAAAGGCTCGGCTTGGGAGGGAGATGAGAGCTCGCCTGGTTCCTTCCAACCTCCCCTGCCGTGGTTGGATCCGCGTCCCACCCGCAGATCCAGAGGTGTGCAAGTTTCCCACGGGTCTCGTCTTTTGGATATCATCTCTGTGAGGATCACAGAATCACAGAATGGTTTGGGTTGGAAGGAGCCTTAAAGATCATCTCATTCCATCCTCCTGACATGAGCAGGGACACCTTCCACTAGCCCAGGTTGTTCCAAGCCCCGTCCGACCTGGCCTGGAACACTTCCAGGGATGGGGCAGCCACAGCTTCTCTGGGCACCCTGTGCCAGGGCCTCACCACCCTCACAGGGAAGAATTTCTTCCTAATATCCATTCTAATTCTCCTCTCTTTCAGTCTAAAGCCATTCTCCCTTGTCCTGTGCCTCCAGGCCCTTGTTCAAAGCCCCNCAAACCCAAACAGCCTTTTGCCGTCAGTTTGGGTCGCGCTTTTCCAATCTCTTCCAAGGAGAACGCCGGCATTTTTTTCAGGGGTGAGCTGGGCACTGCAGCCTCAACCTGGCAGATGAGACGGCAAAGGAATATTGCATCTTTTTTAATTTATTTATTTTTATTTTNGCTCCTTTAGGCACTGGAAGGGTTTTTAAGGTCTCCCCAGAGCCTTCTCTTCTCCAGTCTGAACAATCCCAATTGTCTTAGCCTGTCTGCTCCACCCCTCTGAGCATCTTTGTGCTCTCCTCTGTACTTGCTCCAAGAGGTTCACATCCATAACTGGGAGTTACAGACACCCAAATATTTCCTCTGCTAGAAATGGTGCTGATATGATATTTTTCCTCCTTCAGGATAAAGTTGCATGTTCTTATTTACACTCTTTTTGAAATAACAGGCCACTCGGTGTTTGAACTTCTACCTTAAAATCAGAATAAATCTTTTATACCCCACTGTTCAATACAGTGAGTTTTACTCACTGTAGAATAGTGAAAATACAGATTAGGTTAAATATCCTAATCATCCCAAAGAAATATCTGTTAATAGCCCCGGGGGGAGAGGACCTGCAATAAGGCGATGGCCACTTTGTTAGGAAGTTGAAAAAAAGTTATTTTCAATTCAATAAGTTATGCTGCCTTTATTTCATATGCTTTTTCCAGAATGATTGTTTGTTGTTTGGGGTTTTTTTTTTAAACTTTGCCTACTCCTAATCAAGGCCCTGTTTCCTAAATAGACTTTAAATCCTGCTCTGTCTTTTAAATCTAACATGGATCGCTATAAAGAAAAGTCTATCTCCCTCCGTATCCAACTCCCAGTAAATGCGTATTGTTGACTGGAGCTTTAATAAATCCGTTTATCCTAGCGCCCTCTGCTGCTCGCTGAGCTCATGGAAAGGCACATTTCCGAGTTCTGGCAAAATCCAGGTTTTTTAACGTGTTTGGTACCTTTTCCTCCCAACCAGCTCCTTTTATTTCTTGAAATTTTTCTTTCATATGTTCTCACAAGTACTTCAGAAATCGGTATTCTTTATTAAAAGGCTTATTTTAATTATAACGCTTTTAATTCACATGGGAAAAAATCACATTGCCAGTATCTCAAAATTTACTACTGGGTTTATAAAATCATTGCTTTGGTGAGCACTTTACACCTTTTCTTTTTGAATAGTACCAAGACTCTTGTCTTAAAAGTTTCCATAGTGCTTGCTGGTAAATCTACATTTCTTGCTACATCTCCAGGGTTTTTCACAGAATCATAAAATTGTAGGATCATACAATAATTTGGGTTGGAGAGGGACTTTAAAGGGCACCTGGTGGAACTCCTGCCATGAGCAGCGACATCTTCAACTAGAACAGGTTGCTCAAAGCCCTGTGCAATCTGACCTTGAATGTTCCCTGAAATGAAGCATCCATCACCTCTGTGGGTAACCTGTGCCAGACTTTCACCATCCTCATTGTAAAATTCCTTCCTTATATCTGGTCTTCATCTGTCTTTTTTCAGTTTAAAACCCTTGCTCTGTCGTTACAGGCCCTGCTAAAAATTCTGTCCCCATTATTTCACACTTTGCTGAACCTGTTTTACATTTTCCTGAACCCACCAGTGCTCATTCTTCAAGGAGGAGAATCACCAAACCCAGAAGCACGAAAGGTACCAGGAGCAGCTTTTAGCAAGCCAGGAAAGCTCAGCCACGTGTTGAACCCCATGGACAGGTCCAGACTGTTTGGCACACTTAGCACCCCCAGCTCCCTCAGTCATTCCTCACAGGACAGGTTCTCTGTGTCCTTCACCAGATTAATTTCCCTTTTCTGGACACACTCCAGCACCTNCCTTCCTTATATCTGGTCTTCATCTGTCTTTTTTCAGTTTAAAACCCTTGCTCTGTCGTTACAGGCCCTGCTAAAAATTCTGTCCCCATTATTTCACACTTTGCTGAACCTGTTTTACATTTTCCTGAACCCACCAGTGCTCATTCTTCAAGGAGGAGAATCACCAAACCCAGAAGCACGAAAGGTACCAGGAGCAGCTTTTAGCAAGCCAGGAAAGCTCAGCCACGTGTTGAACCCCATGGACAGGTCCAGACTGTTTGGCACACTTAGCACCCCCAGCTCCCTCAGTCATTCCTCACAGGACAGGTTCTCTGTGTCCTTCACCAGATTAATTTCCCTTTTCTGGACACACTCCAGCACCTTCTTTAAGTGAGGAGGCCAAAACTGAGCACACTGATTTTGTCTAATAGTGATAAAATATGAGCTCAAATGTCATTCACTTATCTCTGGTACCCACTTAGTGACCAATTTTTGATGGCAGGAATCCCAGCTTGTGAGCCCTCACATTGCTGGGGCATGTTCAGTTTTTCCCAGTCCAGTTCTCCCAGACCAAGCCTCATGCAGCCTCTGGGCTCCTTGGAAAATGGAACTCCTCCAAGTGTTTGCTGTGTTACTATACTGAGGAGAACTCCTGTATCCAAGATTAATTGTCTTTGCAATCCATGTGGTTTTTCCCTTTGTACTACCTGTTTGTTTTTTTTTTTTTCCACAAGAAATCCAGCTACATGATGCCAGCAAGGACCAGGACCTTGAGGCAATGTGGTGGGATGCCCCTTTGGCATCTCCTCTTCAGAACTGTTCTACAGACCCCAGACCCTCTGGAATGACAATCAGATCTCCCAGGTTAAGATTGAAGAACATATCAGGCATTTTTTTTTCTCATTCCACTATCCTTTAATCTTTATTTTGATCTGAGTTGGGTACTCAGCTTAGGCTGAGTGAACTTCAGAAGTGCTTGGCTCCCTAAGATAAGGAGTACAAAGCCTTGCTTAAGTCATGTTGCCCCTCCAGATGAGCCTGGATTGCTCTGTGTTCTTGGCTTGTGTTTCCTTGTCTTAGGACCAAAACCTCTTGGAGCAGGAATACTGAGTGCCAAATTCACAACATCCCATAACTGACAGGAAAAGCAGGAGTTATGGGATACAGCATTAAAGTGAAGATTTTATGCACAATCTACCACGGGATGATTTATCCCTTGGAGCACGAAGGGGAGGCCGGGAAGTCTCGAGAGCTGCAGTCACTGCTGCACGGTTACCTTTTGTCTCCACATCCAACTTTTTAAAGTGAATTAATCCTTTCTAAACCTTCTCCCTCCTAGAAGCCAAACAAAACACACAGGAATGTTTCTGAACTTGTTTCCTTGAAAATTTGAAATCAGTTGCACGAGGTTATCTTTTATTTTTCTCATCTGGGAGGTGGACCATCACTGAAACCAGCTTGGGCATCTGAATAAAGTATATTCTTTTTATTTCTCTGTTTTTCCCATTCCCAAACAACCCCCCCACACACACACTTAAATCACAAAATCAAGAATGGTCAAATCCTACCCATTAAAGAGAGGTCTTAGTTTTATTGAATATTTTAAATGGCAGGAAGTTAGGAGATTCAATTTTATTAGTTTAATTTAGTTCAGCTGTACTTATGTGGATACAAAGTGTTTGTATGGGATTTAATAAAAAAAAAAATTAAATTATATTTATGTGAGGAAATGCTCTTTTTCCGTTTTAGGATGTAGGGAGTAGAGCAAATTATCTATTTAAATTTCTTGGCAGGAGGGAGTTAATCAGTTTTAATAGGAGAGAAGTAAAATTAAGACCTGACCCATTATCTGTTTTGAGAATATAATTTTTTCCCTCCACTATTTCCCCCTCTTCTTTTCTTTTTAATTTCTTCACTCTCTTAACTTGCTTTCTAGCAGTAGGTACTCAGATAATATGACCACAGGCAATGCTGTAGGGAGAGAAAAAATTCTGGGTACATGAAAGAAGATGTAGCAAAGTCAGCAAACTGCATCTACAGGAGAGATTCATTCCAGGCTCCCAAAATTGCTCATAATGTATCTGGAGTTACACCATTCCCTGGATTCTCCCTTCAGTTTGTTCATGTACTGAGCTGTGGCCTTCAGGGACTTTAGCACAAGTTATTGTGGTTTAGGTCCCTTCCCTTCCCTTCCCTTCCCTTCCCTTCCCTTCCCTTCCCTTCCCTNTACTGAGCTGTGGCCTTCAGGGACTTTAGCACAAGTTATTGTGGTTTAGGTCCCTTCCCTTCCCTTCCCTATAAAGAATTATCTGACAAGGAACATTTCCAACTACTCAATTTTCCTATTCCTCAGAAGTTCACAGGATCCTGACATGGTTTTGATTCATATCAGAAATTTCAGGCAGATTCCAGGCACAGTTTGGGGGCAGAAAAGACCAAACCCTATTCCCAGAAGTCTGAATTTATATGCCCACCTTGATTTACAGTCCCTTCAGTGCCTTAACTTTAGTATTGTGGATATAAACGACTCTGTGCTAGTTAAGTCATGACAAAGAATTCAGATATAGCCTAAAAAATTCGGCACAAATTTGTTTAATTTAGGTTAACTGCATTCTCACTGCTTTCCATGCAATATTCATTCTAGTGACAGAACATGATATTAATATTAATATAAACATGCAATTTAGAGTTGTAATCCTAAGGTAATTGTATATCATTGCTTTCATATTATAAATGCAGAAGCACAATAAAAGTCAATGTTTCCTGCCTAACAGGCATAAGAATGAGCAAGTGTAAATGAATCATTTTTAACAGTTCTGAAATTAAATATTTTGTTCTCCACTATCAAAATGAGAAATTTGAAAATTCTAATTTTAGCTTTTCTCCTCCTCCTAGTTTTGAAATGAACATCTAACGATTTGATTTGGCTACCAGAAGAGAACTTACAATGCACAAAATACAAAAAGCTGCACCTTGATAAACAGGTTTGCTTATGGAGCTTCAGAATACTTTCCTAAAGATGTAATGACAGTGCCTCTTAAAAAAAGGCTCTCAAAATTGCTGCTCCATTTTGACAACATTGGTCTTTGTTATTAAGGTTCATCATGGCCAATTTTTTCTCTGACAATGTAATCACAAGTTTTTTCAGGGCCCAGTTTTTTTTCCAGGGGCTTTAAACTGAATTTTCTCACATGCTGGAATCACAAGAGCAGTGTCAGAGTTCCCTGAATGACCAACCTTGTTTCAGTCTTTTTTTTTTTGTTTCAATATAGCCTCTCTTGTAACTAGAGTTGTTTCTAAATTAATGATGAAATCTGTAAACTTCAGTGAAAACATAAACCAGAAATACTCTTAAAAGCACATGGGGTATAAATAAAGGGACTTTAATCAGTGTAGCGGAGAGGGGGATTGGAATTTATGAGAATGCTTCCCTTTCCCAGCCCTGCTTGGATTGCTTCCATGTTCATAACCTTGTCCACACCACTTTCTTTACTGAATCTCCATTTTGACTTACCTAGTTCCTTGTTAATCACTGTTCATGGAGTCACAGAATCCCAGAATTGTTTGGGTAGAGTGGGACTTTAAAATCCATCTCATTCCAACCCCCTGCCATGGCCAGGGACACCTTCCACCAGACTAAGTTTCTCCAAGCCCTGTCCAACCTGGCCTTGTACACAATTAATCAAGAAGGACTTGATCACTTGATCCCAGAGGTAAAAACAGCAAGAAAATGCCTGGCTGACAAAATATAAGAGAGATCAATGTTGTAGCAGCAAGAACAACATTCAGCAAAGTTCCCTATTATGTCAAAATCCTTTATGCTGTGTGGGATCTCTTGTGCAAATGAGGGGTGCTGCTGTTTGGTCAGCTTCTCTCATTCCCTAGGGGTTTCCATTTGTGCATCCTCTGAATGTGGAATTAGTCTAAAGTAGAGCAGCAAATCTATTTTTTGCAAGTCATGAAAATAGCCACAAGATAGACCAGGAACTGTGGGATGATCACAGCTCTGTGGAAACAAAAGCTGCAATTGCTCAGTTAATGTAACTCATGCAGAATCCTGGCCAGAAATTCTGCATGGAACAACTGTTGGATGAGCCTCACTGTTCCTGCAGAAGCACTAAAGAAAACACTCTCTTGGTTTTATTTTTAAGGCCATGGACATAAAATCTTTCCCTAACTTAATAAATTGTTCCTTTCTTAATCACTATCTGATAAAGGTATAAATCTGATTTCCATGCAGGGTTTTATTGAAGCTGAATCCTTGAGCAGTAAAACCTTTTGATTGGGTGTATCTGTTAACTCTTGCAGTTCCCTGTATCACCTTGCCATTAAGATGAAGCTTATTTTGTCTTTCATTCCATGATAGACTATCTCATACCTAACAGAATCACAGAATGGTTGAAGCTGGAAGGGAGCTCTGGGGGTCATCTGGTCCATCCCCCCTGCTCAAGCAGGGCCACCCAGCCCTGGTGCCCAGGACCATCTCTAGGTGACTTCCAATAGCTCCAGGGAGGGAAGTCCACAACTTTTGTGGGCAACCTGTGCCAATGCTTGGCTACCATCACAATAAAAAAGTGTTTCCTGATGTTCAGAGGAAGCTCCTGTGTATCACAGGGGACATGTGACTTCTGTTTCTTTCACTGCTCACCACTGACAGGAGCTCTGCTCTCTTTGCATCATCCCTTCAGGGATGTAGATTCACAGATAAAATCCCCCTTGGGCCTTCTCTTCTCAAGGCTAAACTGTCACAGCCTTCTCAGCCTTCCCCCATGGGAGATGCTGCAGAACCTTAACCATTTCAGGGCTCCTTTGTTGGTGTCCCTGCAGTCTGTGCATGTCCCTCTGGCACTGACAAGGCTTGAACTGGACATGGTCGTGAGCTCACCAGTGCTGAGCAGAGGGGAGTGATCCCCTCCCAGCTGCTTCCAACACCCCCAGAGCATCCCAGGACACTATTTTACCAGCTCTGCCAGCCACATGCTGGCTCACAACAGCTGGGAGTCCACCAGGAGCCCAGGTATTTTCTGTAAAGATTCAGACAATGTTTTGGTGACACTAGGGATGCCACATCACTTTGTTCTGTTCACCAACATCTTTATGAAAGAGTTGTATCAGAAATAAGCTTCTTATTCCACGTGCTGTTTCCTCACACCTGTGACAGATGCAACGTGACCTTTGTGAGTAAGGGCATTATACTCTTTTTTAGTCAGACACAAGACACCCTTGGCCTTCTGCCCTCAAGTTCAAATTCATGCTTGGTGGATCACCCCCTACAACCAAAAATTCCCTTTCAGAGCTTCTGCCTTGCAGAGCAGACTCCACCATCTCAGAGAGAAAAAAAAATAATATTTTCTTCTTATGTATACAAATTCATTTTTCATCTGTTAATAAGTTGTTTACTGACATCAGCTTTTTGAACAATCCATATCATGGTACATTTTTCCCCTTAACCACCTTTTCTGCAATCTCTCAATCAAATTATCATCAATGATATTATTTATTCTCATCGATGTGAATGTAAATTACTGGCAGGGCAGGAATTGAAACCTGAAACTCTATTAGGAATTTACATATTTAATCATTATTCTCTTTTCTTCATTTGTTTCTGGAACAAGTACATGGATTTATATCCATTTATGGCATTTAGCATTTTGATGGATTGTTATATTTGTAGCCAACATACTTATGGTTGCAAGTTAAATGTGATCTAGAACTTGATCAAATTTGTCATCTCATTAAAAGGAAGAAAACAAGTTCATTTGACAGCACTTATTTTCTGTAAACCCATATTGATTAGTGTTAATTACATTTTCCTCCTTTAATTTTTTTATTAATTGAGTCCTCAGTCAGATAATTCATTAGTGAGAACAGAATTGATGCCAGACTGTTAAGTATCTAATTATGTGGATTTTTCTGTTCATATTTTGAAAATTTTAGCAACAAATTATCTTCTATGCTTGACTAAGTTATAAAAAAAGAAATATTTATTTTTCAGGCATCTGATCATTTCTTTGAAAGCTCCCCAAGTTGTCATATTACGAGATATTGTGCAAACACAGATGAAGTTATTCCTTTGTTTTTATACTTAGCATTTGTTTTCTTCTTTTGAGGCACTAGTTAATAATTGCTGTGAGAGGTTACTGGACCACCTGCTCTGGTTTGATACCACTCTTGCATTGCATTGTTGTCCTTGCTATTAAAATCTGTCCTCTCCCTTTTTTTCTCATTCTTGAAATTTCATAAACCTGGAAATAGTGGCTTTCTATGATTTCAGATGGAGTACAGAAAAAACCCCATGTGTTAGGTGTAAGAAAATCAAGAAATCACCTGAAAACCCCTGAAACATCTCCACTCCTTGTGCCACATTGCTCCCTCACAACTGCTTTTAATGATCTGACAGATTCTCTGCAGAGCAGGAATTGAAATGCAGGAAAAAAAACTCCTTGTGGAAACTCGGTGTGGATAACACACACTTCTAAAATATACAGATTATACACACTGCAATCAGATCAGTAATTAAATATGGAGTTGTGTGCATTCCTCCCAGAAGCAGGCTGCAGTAGGGCATCCTACACCGTGGCTGTAGGACAGGTTTGTAGTGGGACAGGAGACATTTGGGAACAGCCAGCTGGGCTTCAGGAGGTAAAGAGAATCCAGATGTGTTGTCATTGGCATTTTTGGGAATGGGAATCTTGGGGAGTCACGAAGGAATAATAAAACAGTAAACAGCTTGAGCACTGCTCTGCAACCTCTGCTGATCTCCTATGCTCTTCTAATGGCAGGAAAGCTCCTGGAAAAGTTTTGTCTTGGATTAACTAACAGTCTCCCAAGCACGGGGAAAAAGGGGTTGCACATGCCAGAGATCTTTCCTATTCTGCAGCCTGGATGCAACCACCTCTTTTGAAGGGGAAAAGCCATGCTGTATTGCTTTTCAGGCTTCATATTTGTCAGGAATACAAGAAGTCCTATAGAATAAGGGAAAAAATATTGCTAATAAACTGAGCTGTCTGGAATTAATCCTGGCCCTATTGAAGTCCATGGGGATTTTGTTATTGACTCAAGTAAAGGCTGAACAGGGTCATTAAGATAGCCCCAAGGCACTTGAGTACCAGAAATCAAGGATGTAGTGTGATATTGGAAAATAAAAGGAATTATCACTCTTTTGGGGTATTCTGTAACTAGGTGAAAGAAGGAAATTGGAGGTTCTTTTTGAACTGGCATTTAGAGGAGATAAAAGAAAGCCCATTGTTCTCCATGGTAAATAGCAGACACATTTTATATAATAATCCTTAAATACTATTCAGTGAATCAAACTTTTGTTTGTCATCCCAAGAATTATCAGAGAGCTGCTAACACTAAAAGAAAGCTTTAGAATTTTGGAATATAAATGGAATGTCTTTATTATTACTATTATTATTATTGTTGTTGTTGTTTTTGTTGTTTTGTTGTTGTTGTTATTAATCAGATCATCTTGATTGACTCACATCATTATAATTTGAATAATATAGTTGTTTATTATGTCTACAAGGTGGGACTTTGATCCTGGAGTCATTCAGCAGCTACAGTTGATGCAACCTTTCACGTTGGAGGCTGGGAATGCTCACCTCACTGAGGTTTCCTCTGATCCTGACAAGACTCCCTGAAACGTGGGGTTCACAGATATGACACAAGAGCTGCAGGAGATCCACATCATAATTCTGTAGCACTTATTTCAACATCATGAAATGAAAAATGTACCTTACTCTAAAAGCTAACGAGTGTTTTACTTCTTCTGGCTTTGGCTTCATCTTTGGTGCTCTCCCCAGATGGTTCTTTTCAATAGTTGCTGTGGCACATTTGTCTGACCTGAATTATGTGCAGATATTTTATGGAATGTTTTTAATGACCTTCCTGAGGGCAGGCTGTCTTTACTGCACTTTGCATGAAGTTCAGGATGATCTGTGTGTCAGAAGTGACTGATAGGAATGTTTTATGTAGTGAAATATAATCTGCTACTCAAAAGAAGCAGGTAAGTGGCAAGAAGCTGCTTATGAAAGCTGAGGTGACAGACTCCTGAGAAAGGCTACCCAGAAGTTACTAACAGCAGCTGAGATTGGATGGATAGTCAAAATCCATCTTCTGTCATCTTAATTGAATGAGTCATACATAGGATGCCAAAACCTTAGGATACACCTAAGGTTTTGGCATGCAATTAATAATAAATAAATATGCACAGACCTGAAATATACCAATAAATACAGACTGAAATATATTCCCTGTCCCAAATATTGTTTTTGCTGATTGAAATAGCTCGAGAACAGAAAGAATGCATAGATCATCTGGTCCTGCTGCCTGTGTGTCTGGCAGAGCACATCACATGTCAGGGAACTCACCACATCCTTGGTTAGCTGGTGGAAAAACCTTTACAGCACAGCCTAGGGACCATTCCTTGTCTTGTTTCCAGCTGAAGTTTGATTGCACAGGTGTGGCCATGCTGTGACAGTTGGCACCAGGACCAGAAATCAATCTGTTTAGGACCACTAATGAGAAAAACCCCAAAACCCCCAAAAAAACCCCCAACCAACTAATAAACCAAATTACTCAAAATTTCATTTTTGACTGCTTGGTTTCCCCTGAAATAGTCTTCCCATGAACCTGTTGTTTGCCATGAGGAATATTCTTCATGTGCTTATTCTTGATTGTCTATGCAGTGACCATTTTTGAGGTAAACTGGTTCTTTTTTTGTCTCAAGACAGCAATCTTGAATCAGCTCAGCAGGTTAAAAACAGTTTGCTGTAACTCCAGCAAACATGTTGTATCCAAGGGTGGTGGTGTTGCCTTTCCCTGGTCTTAAATTTAAAACCAAAACACAGTTTATGGGGAAAAGGGGTTTTTACCTTGGTATTTATTTCAGGATCCTTGGGTACAGCACTTGGTCCAGGTGGAATGCCCCGAAATGCACACAAGCATCCCCACACACCAAAATACACACACTTAGAGCCTTGCAAAATTAATATTTTTATCAAAGATTCCACAATGAGACGCTTGAGTGAACCCCTTGTTCTGAGGAACCTTCCCCCTGGATGGGCCTATCTGAGTTTACAAAAATATGTTCTGGAGAGGCCCTTGGTGTCTGGGGCTCCCAGGATGTTTGCTCTCCTGGTTTAACAGTGCCGTGGGTCTGAGCTGAGTTATCAGCCTTGGAAAGTCACAAGTGTGTAGGCTAAAAGCACAAGAATACATCAAACCAAAAAAGAGTGTGTAAGAGGGGTATAAAAGAAAAAGCAAAAAATCATTCTGGCATCAGTGGTGTTACCTTCCAAAAGCATCTCCAAACAGGGAAATCTGCTTGGTGAAACCACACAGACACACACACAGCAGAGAGCTCTGAACAACAGCTGCCAGCACCCAGCCAGGAAGGGCTTTCGTAGGGTGTCCCATGGAGAGGTTTATTTGCACCCCTGCACATGGATGGGTCCAGGGAATGGAAAGCCAAGAACAATGGAGGATCAGGGTTTAAGTATGGGGGGCAATGGGGGCAGAGAGAGAGCATCAGAAGCAATGGTTTGAGGGCAGGGGGTGATGCCTTAAATGGCTACCTAGAAACAGAAACTAGACAGGAATAAAGGAATCAAGGAGGGATTTATTTGAAAGGCCTTCAGGTGCACACTTTGGGCTCCAGAGGCTCCTGCCTCAGTGCATCCCAACATGGATGACAGGTCATGAGCTCTTCACGCTTTGATATCAACATAAATTCCCCAAGCAGAACTCAGCCAAGGATGGAATTTCCTCCAAGCTTGCCCCCCTCTCCCCAAGATGAAGGTTTACAGCTTTTGTTCTGGGTGTTCCTGGAGAGCAAGTTAGAGGTTTTGTTATGTCTATCTTAGCATAGAGAACAGCACTTAACAAGCTACAGGAAACTTCAGAGTTACACTAGCAGTACAGGATTTGAAAAACATAGAAGTTAAAACCTAAGGCACCATGGGCAGTGCACAGGTGGGGTTAGGGTGTTGGAGCTAATGGGGAAATAGAGGGGGGTGGCTGAGGAACATGGGTGTGCGGGGGGAGTAGGGAAGAGGGAACATTCTGGAACAGGGATGGGGGGGACCAATGGGGCCCAGCAGGGAAACAGAACTGGGGTACATTAACACAACAGAACAGGGTATCCCTGGGAGAATCCCTGGGGTGACTTTTCCTGTCACCCCAACCTGGGGAGTGCTCTGAGGGTCCCCTCCTCCCAGGAGGGCTCCCACACAAGCTGACTGCAGTTGGAAACACCGTCCAGCCTGGTGGGTGAATTGAACCTGAAAACTTGAGGGCAGGACAGACAACAGATTAGGTTGCTGCCACTCTTTCTTCAATGACACTAGCTCTGTTCTGAGCTGAACGAGTGGTGATTAGAAGTTTCTCTCATTTATTTTTAACTGAAGGCGAGTTTGGTGTGGGGTTTCCTTTCCTTTCCACTTAAAAATTAGATATTTAGTCAAACTAGGCTTCCTCTAGAGTCAATGGAGTTGCTCTGACCAACCAGTCTAAATTGATACCTGACTTCTATGTCTAAAATTAGAGACCTGTTCAAAACTGTGCTTATGTTAGGGGTTCAGTGAAAGGCAGATAAATGGAGTTCAAAACTAATTGTATGTTAACAATGAAAAGCAGGCAAAGGCCAGTGGTACCTCTCTATTCATTTTTGCTACACAGTGAAAACAGTGGATCCACAAAACTTCTGCTGCTGCCACAGTGCACTTGGCTTGTTAACCAGGCATGAAAGTTTTTCTGTTTACTCAAAACAATTGGTGCCACCACAAGCACATTCCCCCAGTGCAGTTTTCCAAAGTGGTTTTGTCACATAGCATTTCTAGTTTCTGTTTTAATTGACAGGAATAAAAGGGAAGAAACACAATCTTTTAAAGTAATTCAAAAGTCATCATTTTTTAGCTGTTTTCCTCATACACCTGTCCCTAGCTCATTGTGCAAGATTTTTATCTGTTAGCTCATCTTTCATTTCTATTTTCTCATCATAGGCAGTTTTCAAGGGAGAGTTTTCCCACTCATTTCCCAGATCCAAATTTGACAAATGAGGAGATAATATCCTGGCACACTTCCAGCAGTTTATTCACAGAGCACCCAGTTCCACTAACATGTTCTCTACTGACCATGCCTAATTTTCTTTGTAGTTTTATTACTGGCCTCACACTGCATGTTAATTGGCAAAGGCTCAGTGCTTTGATAACACCTTAATTTATCTGACCATAATGATGGCCAAGAGTGCTTCATTAATATTTGTGCTAAATGCATTAATTAATTAAAAAAACCCAAACCCATGTGAAAACTAGATAGCTCTGGGTGATAGCAGTAATGGGATCATCCTCCTGCCATCACATGCCCAGTCTAAGACTTTAGATCACAGAATCACAGAATTGTTAAGGTTGGAAAAGACCTTTAAGATCATCAAGTCCAACCATCACCACTGTGTTCACCTCTAAACCATGTCCTCAAGTGACACTTCCACATGTTACTGTCCCCACTGCCCTGGGCAGCCTGTTCCAACGCTTTACAATGCTTTTCATGATGAAAGTTTTCTAAATATCTAATCTAAATCTCCCCTGGTGCAACTGGAAGCCATTTCCTCTCCTCTTGTCACTTATTACCTGGCAGAAGAGACTGACACCCCTCTGACCATAACCTTCTTTCAGGTAGTTGTAGAGACCATTAAGGTCTTCTCTGAGCTACCTTTTCTCCAGATTAAGCAGCCACAGTTACTACCTGGGGGTATCTGAACCCAAATGTGACTCCTGTACATGCAGACAGCACATGCAGACTGCAATGCACATTTATTCTTGCTGAGTAGATGCTGCTCAGCACCATTTCAGGTTTCCTGGAGAATCCAAGGTATACACGAGGGATTGACAGAGATAGTGAAGCTGTAAGACCCTGATCCTTTCAGGGAAGCTGTGGGAAGTCAGACAGGGTAGACAGGGCCAGCCTCCAATTGTGACATTTTGAGTTGCTTCGGGAGCTGCATTTATATATCACTAATTCAAATATCTTTCCACTAAAAAGCTCCACAACATAAACTCTGCCCAGAGCAAAATGCCCTTTCCATTAAGGCTTGAAGGTCCCATTAATTTCTTATTCATGTTCTTTTATGTGAAGGTGAACCTGAATAGGAGTTAAGAGGTTAGATTTTGTTAGATTAGGCTTTTGGTGCCTACGTAGAAACTAAACTGTACTTTCCAGCAAAATATAAATACCCAACCTTTATACAAGTGGGAGCTCTGCTGTTGAACACAAAAAAAAATATTACCATACCTACCTGAACAACTCTGCTAATTCCTGGAGTTCAGGACACTCAGTATTTTACAGATTTGATAATTTTTTTGCCTTGCCACTTACTTTGAATTTGCAAATTTGCCCAAGCTCTCTGAAAGCAGTTTGCATATAAAATCTGGCAGAGATTAATTTTTTTCTATTACTTTCTTTCTTTGTCATCCTCTTGTATGTTGCACTGCCTACAACTTAGAGGCTACTTGTGCACCCTGAGTTGTATTTTGGCACTGCACCTCTACAAATCTCATTGGAATTGTCTTCTTTTTGTTTTAATGGAGTGAGTGGAAAAATTAACACACCAAAGTGAAGAGAGATAGGAAAGGCAGCCTCTCGTGTGATGGTGTTTAAAATACAGATGAATTTGTCACAGTTGCATTTCCTCTGATTTTGGATACCAATTGCTCTTTTCTCTTGGAGAAGAGCACATACAGAACTGATTAGAGGAATTCGCTGTAACACCTGGGGAATTGTATTTCCTAGAAGATTACAGGGGTAATGTTAATTACTGAGAGTTCATTTGTTAGGTAACAGAAGTGATAGTTGGATAAAATAAACACATTTACAAATGTGGGAACTTCCTCCCAACCCATTTCTTTTTCTACCTGAAACTCTTGAAGTTTCTGCTGCTGCAGCTTTGCCCTTGGTGTGTTGTCTAGACTTGCTCAGAAAGTCAACTCTGCAGGGGGCACTGAAACAACACAGAATGAAAGGTTGTCATGAGGTTCCCAAACAGTTTTGAAACTGAATGTCTGGAAAATTGCAAATATTTTTTTCCTTTTTTTTTTTTTCTTCTTTTTTATGTAAAAACGTTTAGATCCATTTTCTTTGGAAAGTTTGGTTAAAACTCTGAGCTAGAATTTCTTTAAGTCATACCTTAAAGTGAATATCACTTACATCTAAAGGCCTTTTTTTTTTTTGACTCTTGTTGTTTCTGACTAAGAAGAGTAAAATTTTGTGCCAAAACATTCCACAAAACACTGGAATCAAATTCTGGAGTGGGAGCAGTGGCAGTTGGCCCTGACCCTCGGCTGAAGTAGGACTTGGAAATGAACTGCTGAAAACTTTCAGGGACAAGATTAAGTGATTAGTTTGAGACTGTGGAGATGAGGATTTGATTGCCAGCATTGTCACAATCTTTCCACGCAGTTATGGGAAAGGCACTTCTGAGGGCCTCTGAATACCAGGTTTCCTAGGGTGCATCCATTATGAGTTCGTAGATATGAGGACTCCTGTTACTTTTCCTAATCTAATCTACCATTAATCTGATATAAATCATCCCACCCAGTTTGTATTCCTGTTTTGGGACAATACAAATTGCCTTGCAATAAATATTTCTCTTTACACACAAACATTAAACCTTGCTAACAGATTTTAGATGAGATAACTATTTAACATAGCCACATTTAGGTGGGATAAATCCCAAATTTAATCTCTGTACAATCTGATTTCTTTTCTGTAATGTGGTAATAATATTGTTGTTGTTTCTCTGCCTTGTATGTCTTACCTGTTGGATGAAAATTCTAAGGTTTGTAATGTCATAGGTCTGGTTCCTTGTCAAGTTTGATAATCTTTATTCAGAGATGGAAATTATTTTGAAGCACCAGACAGATCAGGGTTAAATCAACATAGATTTTATTGCCGTGAAATGTTTGATCAAATGTGGTCATTATCTTCATAGACTCATGTAAAACAGGTAGCTTGTATAGGAAATAGAAATATAAAAGATTATGTTTTTCACCACTGAATTATAAATTAAGTGGAAGGAAAATAACCAAACCAAAACTCCAAAGCAATAAATAGGACATTGTTTGTTGGTGACCAAGTGCGCACTCACATTTAAATACAATCACAACAGCTGCTGTACAGAACAGAATTAATTGTACAAAATAAAGAAAAGTAAAGAATAGCAATAAAAAAGGTCAGACCTCTCCAAATGACCTTCACCTGGCAAAGGAAAATGACTTTATCTCCCTCCCTCATTCCCCACCCAGATGTATGTGAATTCTTGTTAAACCTGGAATGAGGGCAGAGGCAAAGGATACTTTAATAAATACAGTTCCTGTATAATTTATTGATTCTTCCTCATGTTGCAGGCTTGTGTCTTCTATAAATGCTGTTTCTTCTTGTCCTTAGAAATAAAGAATCAGAGCAGCAGAACTATTTCTCCAAAGGATAAAAGAAAGTCAAATGACCTTGGAATTCATCAGCAGCCCTTTTGGATACCTAAGACATCTAAGACCAAAATTGCTTGTTGGTATTAGGAAACAAACAAACGAACGAAAAAATAGCAGTCAGAGATTGTAAAGTTAAAACTGGCTCCTAGGACAATAAACAGCCCTTCTTGAGCCTGGCTGCAAAAGTGTGAGCTGCGCCTGTGCCACTGAGTCACGTCCAAAGGAAGAGATGAACTAGGGAAATATTTACACAGAGGTCCAGGATTTGGAAGGACTATACATTGTGCCTGCATTGTAGCAGATTTTTCTGGTTTTAGGAAAAGTTAAAGAGAAGCTTCAAAGAGCAGATTCCATGTTGATTTGGAGAGCTGAAGTTTTTTCCCAACAAATGTTGGGGTTTGTCTTTAAAAAGGAAGCAAATGAAAGGTCTAAATTCACCCTTTCTGCCAGTTCTCCAAGGCAACAGAAGGACACCTGGAAGGAGTTAGGGTTAAAGATGGCAGCATGAGGGACAAAGTCCTTGACAGTCTTCAGTTGTAGGTGGCAGGGTCACCACTGCTCACTCCCCTTAACAGACCACGTGAACTCTGTTCCAGTTCCCATCATTTGGTAAAGCTCTCCCTTTCCTACATGTCTGTCATGTAATGGTACTAAAGGAGGGCTCTGTGAACAGATCTCGGGGCTGAGGTGAGAATGTCACTCCTGCTCTGCCAGATTTACCTTCTAAGCTTAGTCAGCACAAGAGCTGTTTGTACTCACAGTGAGTAACACCTTGCTCTAGAAAAATAAGTTTGTAGTTAGTCAGCATGTTTGCTCCATGAGTAACTTGCTAATAAACCCAAGAGTCAGAAGCTGGCCTTCGGGAGTCAAGTGTGCCAGGGTTTAGGATAAGGAGTAAGTTCAGGGACCTACTTAAAATGTTTTGAGATTGGTGGTGGGAAAGGTGTAACTCATAGAGAGCTGAAGCACAAGAGCATCCAGATATTCATACAGCACTTGGGTTATGAATCAATTTTTGGGGTCCAACAACCATAATGACTCATTGTCCTGGCCATGAAACTTTGGACACTTTTCTCTATTCCTTTGATGGTTTTGACATTGAATAAACACTTCCATAATCTCTTAAAGGAAGATTTTTTTCCCGCTTATGCTCATCAGATAAATTTCCAAGTCAAAGAGGTAAAAATATACTTGAATCTGATACCACTGAGCACCCTCTAACTTAAAATCATGAACTTCCTTCAGGTAAATCTAGGTCAAGAATGTGTTTTGAGATGACAATGTTTCCACAGAGACTAGAACAAAGAAAATAATAAAAAAACCCAAAACCACAGTATGGGAACACAGGAATGTTTCCGTGGACAGCATGGGATGTAAGTGGATGAGAACCTAGGCTGAGATTTTAACAGGAACATCAGGACTTTAACATCAGGAACAGGAACATCAGGAGCAACATATTTTAACAGTGAATTCATTGCTCAAAACCTCACTGAAAGTTCCAATTAAAAAAACCGAGGGCATTTTGACACCAAACTGCTCTGATAGCTAGTTCAGCAGAAAAGGCAGGGATAATTATTGTTTGCTCAATAAAATTGTTAAGTGCAATGAAAAATAAAAAATAGAGCCTGTTAATGTCAACAAACATGCAGCCACATTTAAAAAAGAGTTTTGCCTTTAAAATGGGCTAATATACTAAGGGAAAAACCAGAAAGTTGGTATGGAAATAGAAAAAAAATTCTTAATGGTAAGAGCATACAGTAGTTCAATCAGGTTGAATCAGATCTGTATTGAACATTAACAAAAATATACAGGGGTCATTAAGTCAAAAACTGGAAGTTCTGGGACTTGAATTGTGCTGAGATTAATTCATTTTAATAGATCAAAGTGTAATCCAGGCCAAAAAGAATTTGTTGCCTGCAGAGCAGACACTCATAGTGATTATGTAACACCAAAAGATGCAAGTCTTGAAATAAATTATTGTTGGGACTTTGGACCATATCCTAAAAAGGCAAACATTTCATATAAGGCTGTATACATATTTCCAATATTAAACATTTTAATTTGATGGTAATTAAATCCTGCTTTCCCAAGAGTGTCACAGATTTATCTGCCCAGTCATTTATTCCTCCTTCTCCAAAAAGTTGGTATTTTAGTGGAGAAAATTGAAAAGGATTTAAAAAACCTTTTTCTTATATTTTTTTCTCCCATCAAAATGTAATTTAAATTTATCCACATCTTGAAATAGAGGTTCAAATTAAATTGTTTTACAGCACATGTTTTACAGATGTGGCAAATCTGCACATCTGACACAATCAAACTTCTGATTTTTCCCTTTCATCTCCTTCAGTTTGGGCAATAGAAAAAGCAGAATGAGTTTTCTTTTCACTTTTAATCATGGTTACCTAATTTCACACTCAAGTATTTCAGGTTCTAGGACAGTTCCACAATGCTTCTGCTGAAGACATCTCTGAGGACTGTTCATTTGATTTTAACATTTCATTTCTCCAGAAGTACCAGTATAAATTCATTAAATTCATTTAATAAAGTGTAATTTTTTGAGGCACTTATCTGATCTTGGTGTGTTAAGGAGATGGAGTCCCATGGAGATGCACCTGTTTCCCTCAGTGCAGGATGGTGCCTGGATAGCACTAAAGCAGGTATCTAAGTTATACACCTACCCTGAGCAAGGACAAAGCTGGGCAAAAGGACAGGGTTTTTTTTTTCCCCAGATTTCTTTAAATAAACAGTCAGAGACTCCTTACTTTCTAGAGTGTTTTCTCATGGGGGTGGCAATGTCCTTACTGACCTTGAGAGGAACAGCACCATCACTCTATTTTCTTCCATAATTTGAAAGGTGAGGGTGATCTCGTTAATTCAGTTTGATTCCTTGCATCTGGCCCTAAAGACCCTCAGCTATTTGTCACAGTCCCTAAGTTTAGTCTAAGCTGGTCATTCGAGGTGTAATGTATGTTAACAGCTTCCAGAAGGCTAAAATTTTTGTGAGAGCTTATGTCACCCACAGTTATCTAATTTGTCTTTGGGATCCTCCAGCTCCTCCTCCAGGTGAGCCCAGTTCTCCTAAAGGTTTCGTGTCACAAATATCAAAACTCTGTGGCTGTCTTAGATACCTAAAGCATCTCAAATAGCTCTAAACACTTACACATGGACAACAATATTTGTTCCTACCACAGAAAGAGTTGAATTGTCCCTTGGAAGAAAAGGTCTGGTTCTGCTGATCTTAAAGAGGGTTTAGATGGACAACACCAAGCCCTCCCAGGAACACCATTCCTTCCTAACTTCCTCAGTAATGTGATGTCAGAGAAACAAGAAATGGAATGAAATAAAGGTCTTGTTGAAGAAGGAGTTAGAATGTGACTGGAAAAAATCCCTTGACTCAAAGAGGCTTGAGCTCAAACTATGCCTCCCATCCTTTCAGTGTGAGGATGTGTGGTAGGTGGTAAAGTAATATTTCAAAAGTACATTAGCAAGGTTATTACCACTCAGCTGTGTGGACTAAGCCAATCTGTCTTATTTGTCATTTTGTTTTTATTTTATTTCTGTGCGTGGATTCTGTTAGACCTCTGCACCTCAGCTGGATTTATAAAGACAATAAAGCTGCAAAAACAAGCTGTTGAAGAAAAGAAAGCATCATAAAATCAAGGCAACACAAAAGGTGACTCCGATTGCCTGCACTGATGGAGTTGAACAGAGACCCAGACATGGCAGAGTGCTGTGGGACCAGGGGCTGAGAAAACAGAGGACAGAAGCCCGTGCTGTCATTTAAGCTGAAGTTCACAGAGGGATCAGGGCTCTTACCAAGACTATCAAGGTTTGTTTTCGTTTTAGTCTGCCATGCTCCTTTCACAAGAGACACCATGGCTGCTGCTTGAATGCTCAGGACAGATTCCCAACAGGTTCTGGCCTCATTCCAGTGCAGCTTTATTGTACATTCCCATGTACAGGATGGTTCATTTGTCCCGTAACCCAGGAATTCCTCTTTTGCCAGATTTCCATATTGTTTTCCCAATGGTGAGTAGATCAGGCATTTTCAATGGACCAGAGGAAGCCCTTCTTTCAATCTATCCAGCATGCAAGCAAAGTCAGGATGCTGGAACTGCGTGTCCCACAACCGATGCACTGACCCTAACTCTGCTGCCGGAGAAGAAAGTGCTTCAAATTTCATGTGCCACCTCAGCCAAGTCCAGAAGTGCTTATAAAAAACAGTGTTAGTGTATCATTCAGAACAATCAAATACTACGTGCACAAAAAAGCAGTTTAGAGCAACATAAATTTTAAAAAAGTGACAATTTCATCACACAATTACTGTACACTGCTGTTCTTAGGGTTGAATACTTTCTCACGCTCTCTCTTTCTCTCTGTTTTAATCTTTTTTATTTTCTTTTTTTTTTTCTTTTTACTTTTTTTTTTCTTTTTTCCCCCCTTTTTTTTTTTTTTTTTTTTTTTTTTTTTTTTTTTTTTTTTTTTTTTTTTTTTTTCCCCCCTTTTTTTTTTTTTTTTTTTTTTTTTTTTTTTTGGATTTGGTCCACTGGAGATAAATTGCCCTCAATGATATATATATTTAAAAAAAATATCAGCAGCAAGACTCTCTCGAAATAGATTCTGTTTGATGTAGCTAGTCTGTCTTTTCTGTTTTGCCCTCTTTCACAGCAGCCTCTGAAGTTTTCCGCAGGGGGGCTTTCTCCGAGTTGGCGTGTCCTTGGCCGGATTCCGCCGCTCCTCCGTTTTTGTGCGATGTGTGCTTTTCCAAGTAGTTCAGCATTTCACTGAGAACAGTTTGGAAAGTGCTTAGGGCAGCACATATTGCAGGAGTTCCAAAACCATGAGTGATCAAACTGCAAATGGGAAGGAGACAAAAAAAAAAAAAACCAAAAAAAAAAGGGGAAAGAAATACACACACACACATAAATATCAATGTGCTCACAAACACAGAGGAGTTTACAGTACTCTCATTTTGCTATAGTGAAATTCAAGATTTGCTCCCCTGAACTATTTATTACCTGTGGGAGAAAGAGAAAAGAAAGGAATAGAGCCAAAGAGAAGACCGAATGCAGCTTCAAAGGTTGTTTTTGGTGGAGCCTCAGTTCTGAAACACCGTGGGACAGACCCTCAGCAAGTGCAGACTGACACAGGGCTGCTGACTTCAGAGAAGCCAAGACAGAATCCATACCCTCGGCTCTCCAGCATTGCTAAATTTACAGTGTCATAAAGTGTGGAGTCCCCTTCTCAGGTAAATAAAAGGAATTCTGTGTGGTTTATTCACAATTCTAGATCACACTTGACTTGATGATCTTGGAGGTCTTTTCCAACCTTATTGATTTCATAGCTCTTGAACATGACCTGGTTATTCTACATGAAGGTATGACTGCAATCGTACAAGAAAATTCAGCAAAGCCCAGGATACAATCTCCAATCCTCATTACAATTGGCATGGTCTGGCCATATCCATGCTGCTAAATCCCTGGACCATCCGACAGGGTGAGATCTGAAGTGTCTGTTGGGAATAGGCCCTGATCAATACCTTTGGCCAATACCCAAGGTCAAGACATGAGCAGAAAATATTTCACACAGGGCTGGTTTAGCCAGGCTGAATTAATGGACAATCCTAACGAATTATAATAAATATAAAATAACCCAGTTCCAACAATGTTGCCCTGGTAGTGTTGAATTTAATGGTAGAGCTTTGCTCTGTTTCACCTTTCATGTAAATAAGGGGGTTTCTTTAACACTTGGTTTTTCTTGCCATTGTTCCTGGCTGCCACCTGTAGATGCAGAAGTGTGCAAGTTTCCCACGGGTCCCATCTTTTGGATACCACCTCTCTGAGGATCATAGAATCCCAGAATGGTTTGGGTTGGAAGTAACCTTAAAGATCATCTCAATCCACCCCCTGCCATGGGCAGGGACACCTTCCACTAGCCCAGGTTGCTCCCAGCCCTGTCCAACCTGGGCTTGGACACTTCCAGGGATGAGGCAGTCACAACTTCTCTGGACACCCTGTGCCAGGGCCTCCCTACCCTCACAGGAACAATTCCTTTCCAATATCCCATCTAACTCTGCCCTCTGGCACTGGAAGCTCTTCCTTCTTGTTCTGTCGCTCCATGTCCTTATCCCAAGTCCCTCTCCAGCTATCATGGAGCCCCTTTAGGCACTGGAAGGGGCTCTAAGGTCTTCCCAGAACCTTTTCTTCTCCAGGCTGAACTATCCTAATCCTCTCAGCCTTTCCTTGTAGAAAGAAACTACAAGGAAAGTAGAACTGCTCCTTCCCTCTAACAATCTTTATGGACTCCTCTGGACGTGCTCCAACAGCTCCATGTCTTTCCTGTCCTGTCCTGAGCTGGACACAGGACTGCAGGATGTCCCAACCACCATAGGATATGGGACATGGCACTAGAGATCAGCTTTTAGGCAACTGACTTCAGTGCCATTTGCCTAAATATTATGTGTACAGTATAAGAAGGTCATGTAAGCGCCAAAGAAACTGAAGTTATTGTGGGCAACTCAGTTGTTCTCATTGTTATAATGATTCATTTTGATAAGTGGCATGTGAAAAGAAAATCCCCTGCCCAACTCCTCCAGATTTTTAGTTTTCATTTAGAAATGGAAATTAAAAATTATTTCAAAAGTTGAAACATCATTGAAGTTTTCAAAAGTTATTTCAGGTATTTTAATCCTGCTCAGGGAAGAAAGAAGACAAGAGGAACAGAAGCTAATTATATGTTTGTTGGCCTTTTTTTACAAATCAATACTTTATATATGTTTGGGTGAGGGGAAGAGAAAACAACATTACAGTGATTCTGAAAAGGAAGAATAACTGTTTCCCATCCCCTGCTAGTTCAGATTTTGCCCCTACAGTTACTCTCTGGGTGTCTTGGGCACCACATCAGTGAATCCTGATCTGATGCAGAGACCCATGTGAGGGTCAGAAATGGGAACATTTCCCTTCAGTGACCTGTGCACTGTCTCCTCTGCACTTTGGCTTCTCAGTCATTCCAGGTCTTTTAGAAAAAAGTGAAAATGTAGGGACTGAGGGGAAAGAGGTTTTACAGGACATGGACAATTGGACAATTTATAGGATGTTTTAAGTATCAAAAAACACACACAGGAAAGGCTTCAAAATATTTTTTGGGTCACCTTTCTGTCTGCTAGACATGGGAAACATATTGATAGGAAAGCTGGTATCTTAGGGAAGACACCAAAAATATGTGAATTCTAACCAAAATGAGGGCTCAATATGGAAATATGTCTCCCTTTCAGATTGGGAGTGGCACAACCTTTTATAAAAGGTCTCCAAAAGGCTATTAACAAATAACTCTCATTTAAAACATTTATCTATCAGTCTCCAGGCACTTTTCAAAGCAGGAATTTATATTTAGCCTCAGTTAGCAATGTAAGGAAAATTATAATTAAATATTTACAAGCAATATTTTGCAGACATCAATTAATAATACCACATAAAGTTTGAAATCTTGAAGTTTGGACTGGTAGCAATATCTGTATCTTTATAATTTAACATTAAAAAGAGGTAAACGCACCCCAGTTTAATTTTATTTTCTTTTTACTTATTCTATTAATTTATTCTATTTATTTCTGGTATTTCTGGCGTATCAGAAATATAAAAATCATCATCATTATCATCATTGTAAGCCACGTTTTTAATAGTTGTAAAACCTAAACCAGCAGTAGCATATGTATGAGTATTTTAAACCTTTTAATGTCACTTAAGGTGATTTAATGATTTTGTGTTGCATTTTATCATAAATTCTGGTCTTCAGAAGTCCAGAAAAATGAAAATGTGATGGAGTTTACAGTAACAATAAGCAAGAAAAAGGAAATTAAAGGTATCATTACAAGGTATAATATTGCATGATTTTTACACTGCTTGTGTGATGTTCTGGGTCCTGATTTGGGGAACTGACTTAACAGAGACACAAAAATACTTATGGCCTTGCAAAGAAACTAGTTTAGGTGTTTTAGAAGCTGGCAATACCTGCATTCATTCATTAATTTCCAGTAGCTGCAAATCATATAATCATAGAATTGTTTAGGTTGGAAAACACCACCAAGATCGTCAAGTCCAACCACTGCCAAGCCCACCAACGAAATCATGTCCCAAAAGCCACAGCCACATGTTTTTTGAACAGTTTCAGGGATGGTGAACCCACCACCTCCCTGGACAGCCTGTTCCAATACCTGACCACCCTTTCAGTTAAGTTTTTCCTAATATCCACTCTTCTAGTTTAAAAACTAATGCTCACAGGAATATAATTTTTTGGAGTGAGTAAGGTGTCTATCTCCTTTACAGTTTAGTCTCTTAGTTGCAGTAATCATTAAATATGTCAGCTCTCACCAACACAGCCTTGTGTTTCTTATTGACAAGCCAACCCTTTTTAGTGAAATGATCTTGCAGAGTTGTCTTGTGGTAACTCTGCTTTCAGCTCCTGATGAATAAATTCTTCTCCACAAATGGGGATATGCAGAGCCTATTAATTTTCCCATGAAACTTATTAAGAGAAACCATTTTATAGAAAATTTCTAACCAGCCCTTCTTGCCAAGTTCCTGCGCGGCTGCATTTTATTAGGCTCACTTTAAGTAATGAGCATAAAAAGGCCGAGAGATATTATCTCCTACTGTATCTTACATTTCTATCAGTAATTCCCCTTGCTCTAATTTTGGTGGTCTTTCCTTCTCTGCAAGTTAAAGTCTTTGAAAAATCCAAGAAAGTTGGATAATTTCCCTTTGCTGATGAAAGTAAGTTTCAAGTTTGGGAGAAAATCTGATTTTACATTTAAATCAGACATGACAGACAGAAGATTAATGGCAAAGCTTTCAAATGTGTTTCCTGAAAGTCAAATTTAGCTGCCTGATTTTCCAGGCTAATTGCACTCACACTGAAATTGCTTCATTTTTGGTATGCTCTACACCTATGAAAGGAGTTGCTTTCATTATCCTACTTCATTTGGGTTTATAAGCCTAAAATTAAACATGGTGGTTTCATAATGGAGTCCTCTGGGCATTCTCAGCTTTGTAGTGCATCCCACTACAGCTCCTGTAAACCAACTTTGTTGTTCTGAGCGGCACGGCTGAAATCCCTGATTGTGGTGTTGGGGAGCTGCAGAAAGAAGGCAATGAACATCAGGCCAGCATATTACAAATCCTGGTGCTTAAGGACATCCAGACCTGCCTGTAATTCTGCCCAGTGCTATGATGCAATTATGTCTGCTCATGTTTTAATGATGGCCTTACTTAAAAGTGAAAAGATCCAAGTGTGCCTGAAGGCTTGGAGTCTCATCTGGCAAGCACCTCAAGGACTCCTCCATACCCCAGGCTGGTGGAGCTCTGACACGAAGCAGAAGAAACAGCTTCCCTCTCAGTGGGGGGAGTGGGGGGGAGAGGCCATCTGCACTCAATGTTTACACCCTCATTTAAAATAAATAAGCCCTTTAAAGCAATAATAATGAAGACGAAGCAAGCTTGAACTTAGTGGTCAGATTTTCTCAGAACTTTGAACGTGAAAACTCCATGGTTATCCAAATTCAACAGCACATAGCTGGTGACAGATGGTAAGATCTGATATGACCTTTAATGGCTGTTAAAGAAATGGTAAAATATTTGCATCTCTTCACCGACACGAGTAACATCTGAAAACAGAGGTGACAATACTGACTTTGAGGTGCTCCTTTTGATGTCAAGGTCTGTCCTGTGAAGGTTGCCTAGAAAATTATATGGTGGTAACTTTACTTGAGGAGCTCAGAAGGTCTCACCATGACACAAGTTAGACTGATAGTCAAGATAAACATCGGAATGTGGGCAGTGGATATTACAGGGATAAGTAGTCTGCAGGATCAGAGTAGCAAACAGCACAGAAGTTGCCTTCAAAGTAGGCCCTCATGTTTTCCTTCTGTTCATAAGTGTATTAAGGACATGTCCTCCTAAGCAGATGGACCTCCTTTTACCATGTGTAAAAGCCATGGAGAAAGTAGGAGGAGAGTGTTAGAACTGATGCCCCAAATTTCCAAGGTAATCTATTTCGGATATGTGTATTTTAGACTTTGGTACTAATTTTCCACACTAAGAAGAATTGCCCGGGCAACAGACCTGAAACATCCAAAAAACTGCAGAGTGTTTCTGAGCTATAGACCAAAGACTAAACCATTTTGTGATTCATATTTACTTTATGGGAAGTCAAAGAAATGGATGAGGTTCATTCAATCTGCTACCAGCCATAAACTTTTGCCATGAGGAAATGTAGCTGAGAAGCCCCAACGCCCTCCTCAAACGAGAAAGACCAAGAATTAACATTCATAAACATGACAAGGTGCAATCAATTTCGTAGCCTTTTAACTTGGAAATGAGGGGAGGCTATTCCTTTTTCTTTTGGGAAACATGAGAGTGTCTTAAATGCTTTAAGAAATCTTGCATGCTGTGTTGAAAGTCTAAGCGCCCCAAGATTTTTTCCCTTCTTTGATGAATATATTTTTTCTTCCATGATTATGGAACTTAGTTGTTAATGAAGCAGATAAAGAAAAGAAAGCAGATGAAAATCTGTTTTCTTGACTCCATAAATTGTGACTTTAAGGAAATATGGTATCATGCAACCCATGACAAAAACCTTTAACAATATTAGAAATTAGAAAGGGTATTTTTTTATCAGCAGAGCAGGACGAGGTGATTGAGACCTTACTATGGGAAAATCAAAGAAGGAATCCCTTCAAAGAAGGAAACAAAGTGAGGGAAAGATCCCAGAGGAAGCCACTCTAACACTTATGATAAATAAAGAGAGAAAGAAAAAAAATTAAAAAAAAAAAAAGGAATTAAACAAACAAAATTAACAAAATTTAACAAAAATTACATTAAATAAAATTAAAGAAAAATTAAATTAAATTTGTTTCTCCCTAGTGCCTCAGCAGTAGGCACCAGTGTTGTCCCTCTCAGTTAACTAGATCCAAAGATTGAGAGAGCTCCTGAAAATCAGGGAACTCTAGAGGGCACCAGAGGTGTTTCACCATAAACTCCTTGTGCACCAGGGTTCTTTCTTCCAGTCCCTGCATCCAAACAAGAGGCTTCTGCTACGAACTGAGATGACTGGAATAATGACAGAAGCTGCTCTACCTCCCGGTTAGCAAAGAAGTGTAAAAATAAAAAGAGAGAACAATATACAAAAGGGAGTGAGCACATCTTTGAAGGCAAGGAAGTCTTTGGGCTTGGCTCCTTGTTACAGTTTAAAAAACACGCCGAGCTTCAAAACCCATTTCATGGCTCCCTTTTCCCCTTGGGAAAGAAGGATGTGACTTCAAAACCCATTTCATGGCTCCCTTTTCCCCTTGGGAAAGAAGGATGTGACTTTCTCACTGCTCCCAAAGTCTGAGGCTCTGGTTTCTTGTCTGTCACTTTTCATGTCACCTCGTCAGCTTGATGCCAGGCACTGGCAGGAGCTTGACAGCTCCAGGCTCAGCAAGGAGCTAAGCGACAAAACTCTTGTCTCAAACAGTTTCACAGGAAGGGTGTTTCATATCAGCTGGGTGGCTCTACAGAACACAGAATAATCCATGAGGGTGCTGATTGCTTTCATTACCTGACTTTAGTATTCTGAACCTATTATTTTTTTGTGTGTCTGTTTTTAGAAGGTTTCTGCAGTGAAGGAAGTGTCACTTGCAAGAAAGTAGTTTTCCCTTTGCCATTTTGCTGTCTTTATCTTTTATATATAAAATAGAAGATCTGGGTATGATTTTGCATCCTGATGAAATGTAGCCTTGAATTTAAAGGATCAAATAGAACTGCAGGAATCTGTGGATATCCTCCTTTCCCTATATCATGGGTGGCATTAGTAGGATATCTGAAATTTCCAAATACCACAGATTCTTAGAGACACAAGTGTCCCAAAAACAAATGTAGAAGGTGTCTCCATACCCAATTTGACAAGTGAAGAAAGTGAGGTTAAGAGGGTGGCTGATGAGGTCAGGGAAACATGTATGTATATATAAGCCAAGACACACACACAGACCTTGTGAGTATCATCCCTGAAAACCTTCACTTTGAAAGGTTTTTGTGTTATGTTTTTGATTTTCCAGAATGTGGGTCATTTTTAGTGGGTGTNGGATATTTGATCCAATTGGAGGGATACCCTAAATGCTGATCTGAGTGGCAGATGCATGTGAAAGAGGATGTCCCTTTACACCTAAAATTACCCTAGATCTCCACATTCACCAGAGAGGAGAATCACTCTAAGGTTCTTAAAATGAAGCTGGGAAAAGGATTTTGTCACCTTTAGCTACATCAGCAAAGTAAGAATACACAGATTCCTCAGGTCATGACTGAACTGGCACAGCCTGGCCCCATCTCCATCAGTCAAG
>VZTN01026002.1:348-11156 GCA_013400515.1 Erpornis zantholeuca
TGATCTTGATTATGTTAACAGTGTAGTTGCAAGCCTGGAAAGAGAGTAAGTTGTAGTTTTAACTGGGGGTTTCTTTCTTATTGATGATAAACTAAATCAGATTGTAATAAGCAATTAAAAAGTATTCTGGCAATAAGAGATCATGCCTTTTTTTTTCCTGGGGCTTTGGACTTCTGAACAAAAAAGTAAGGGATGACAAATTAAGAGGCAGTGATTCATTCAGTTAAACTGTAAAACAGTAAGTGGGATTAAATTATTTGATGCAACATAAACAGATGGGATTGTTTAAACATGAACGGAAATTTGTGACATCTGTGTTAGGGCCTTGTATTCTGTATGTTCAAAGAGAACTGTAGAAAAAAATCACTAGGTTCTGAGAAAAAGGGAAAAAATTGTTTAGAATGTAGTTCGATTCTGAGTGGCAAGAGATGATAGTGCTCTGATGGACATGCTAAGGAAAACAATACTGTTTTGTATAATACTGTTCTTTTATATGTCTCATTCGAACAAGTCCTCATAACCAGACACAATAACTGTTCCAACAGCAAGCGAGCAGGAAGTCTACAGAACTCAGAATCTCTCATGTGACGTCAGGATGTTTCTATTGACAGGTTTTCTACAGAGATCAGTTCTGGCTTGGTGGAAGTAATAGCCCCTCCTGCAACTTATTATCCCGACTTGACAAACTTGAAAGAAACATTTGGAGACTCAAAAGAGAGAGTGAGGTAGGTTTATTCCCCCAGATCTTTACCCATTTTCTCCCACACCCACACTTTCGTTGTTTATAAAACAGCAAGTGGGATGTGAATTCTTGAAATGTTTTCTTACTGTAATTCTTGCAGGTGTGGGGATGTTAAAAGTACTCTGTTTATCCATCTCATTCCTAGCTACATGCTGGTCTGTGCATGATCAGAGCCTATGCTTGGTTGAATCCATTTGGAGCTAAATTTTGGGAGGGGAACTGAGATTTGATATACTTTTATTGCTGTATGTGGACAATAAACAAAAGTGTTTATTGTGTTTCTTCATGAAAACATACAGGGTAAAACCCACTAGCTCTTGTTGAATTAGCATTTTAAATGCACATGTGTTTTTAGTGAAATGTCAGGTAGTTGTCACAAAGTCAGGTTCAAATTAAACCAGTTTGATGTCTGTATTAAAGCATAAGGTGAAAGCTTTGTTCCTTTTTTCTCAGACAGTGGATTTCCTTAGGGTACAGTGCCAAAAGCAGCTGTCCTAACATTTCACTAATATGCATCATTCTTCAAAGTGAAATTTACTTTATATTGCCAGCATGTATTGAAATAACCTTTTTTCATAAACCATAAGCTTTAAATTTAATTTCAGATGGAGAACAAAACAAAACTTGGATTATTGTTTTCTTATGATGTATGCCCAGAAAAAGGGGGTTTATTACATTCAGGTAAATTTCTCTTCTTTATTTTGAGACAAGTTTTCAAATGAGTCTCCAGAAATTATGTTGTTGGACACGTCAGAAGGACCTACACAGAACAGAGATAACTTGATCCCATAATTTAAAGGGGGCATTAAGGTTGGTGGTTATGGTATATGGGGAAGTAATTTGAGCAGGACACTGTCTTCACTGCTTCTGAAGTAGAAAGTAATTTGTCTTATGTCATGTATCTTACGATGCTAAGCAAAAGAAGTGAAGGAATCCAAGCAGCTAAACTACTGTTTTTTCCTTGTCCCCCATGTTAATTATTGTGGAGCTGCCTAGGCAAAAAAAAAAGCCATTATACTTTTGAGTGGAAATGAAGCTAAAATCTATTTCCTTTCGAAAGTACAGTGTCACTTTAATATGACTGTTGTTTATAGACATGGGTTTTCTGGTTTGTTTTTTTTTTTTTTGAGGTTTCCNTTTCTGGTTTGTTTTTTTTTTTTTTTGAGGTTTCCAACTACAGAGTTAAGCAGTTCTTCTTTAGTTTAGCTCAGAATTGTTCCTATCATGTGTTTCTGCTTTGAAGTAGAAGTCTTACCTACGGGTATTGCAGATTTAGTAACTGCACTAATGATCTTTATTTAGATTTTGTGCCCGTGTCCTTGGGGTGTAAAGTCCCACACATCTCATCTAGTTTTCACAAAGCTATGCTGACTCCTCTCTGAGAGCTGTTGGAGTCTCAGCTCTCTGGGAAGCTGCAGAGCCAATAACATGTGACAGTCTGGTTTGATACTGGGAAGTTGCACAAATATTAGTGCCAGCACAAGGGGGAGGGCATGACTGCCTGGTGAGAAGGGACAGGAGAAGCAGGATCCTTAATGCAGCAATGGTCTGCACTTACTATGAAGTAAAAAAGGGGTTGTAGCACCCCACATTTTCAGTTCTGCTGCCTGGACTAGGTGGTTATGGACTCTGCACCTGTACTTTTGTTGGACAGGTGAAATGAATCCCACTTCTGCAGACATTGTATCTCCTAGCCTCTTGTTTCAGAGGAGAAACTCTTTCAGTGCTCTTACATTTGTGAGTAAACAATCATGTTTGTGTACAAATAATGCAGATANGAAAGTACAGTGTCACTTTAATATGACTGTTGTTTATAGACATGGGTTTTCTGGTTTGTTTTTTTTTTTTTTTGAGGTTTCCAACTACAGAGTTAAGCAGTTCTTCTTTAGTTTAGCTCAGAATTGTTCCTATCATGTGTTTCTGCTTTGAAGTAGAAGTCTTACCTACGGGTATTGCAGATTTAGTAACTGCACTAATGATCTTTATTTAGATTTTGTGCCCGTGTCCTTGGGGTGTAAAGTCCCACACATCTCATCTAGTTTTCACAAAGCTATGCTGACTCCTCTCTGAGAGCTGTTGGAGTCTCAGCTCTCTGGGAAGCTGCAGAGCCAATAACATGTGACAGTCTGGTTTGATACTGGGAAGTTGCACAAATATTAGTGCCAGCACAAGGGGGAGGGCATGACTGCCTGGTGAGAAGGGACAGGAGAAGCAGGATCCTTAATGCAGCAATGGNAACAGACAGACTGATCCCTATCATAGTTATTCCACGCTATGGCATCTATGTTTTATATCAGTGCTAGCATTATAAACACATGGCTATGTGTTAGCAATATGTTATAAGCCAGTATTTCCTAACTGTACTTTTTTCTATTGCTTTGCTGGTGCTTTTTTTTTTTTTTAAATTTATGTTGATATCACTTCTACCTTCCTCTAGCTTGAAGATGACATTGTCGTCAAGCAGAATTATTTCAGCACAATAAAAAATTTTGCCCTTCAGCTCGCTTCTGAAGATTGGATGATTCTAGAATTTTCTCAGCTGGGTTTCATTGGTAAGAAAATGTTCACTTTTGCACTTTGAAAGAACACATTCATCCTCACACTGTGAATTAATAGTGATCTGACTTCAAAGCTATATTCTTTGTACTGGAAATAGACCAAGAAATAGAAATTCATTACCTTTTTTAGGAACTCTGGTTTAGCTCATGGTTGTTGCTTTTGCCCCTCATTTGTTTCATATAATTTTGTATGACTGAGGCAGACTCAAACTGTTGGAAAAGAGGGCATTTTTATAACCAAAAGTTAATTTATAAAAATACTAACAATCAAACTTCAAGGCATGACTTATTTTTAATTTAGCTGCTGTTAAAAGAAAAATGTAATTAAAACACAGCTGACTGAAGTAAAGAAAAACCATGAAAATTAACTCAACCTAAAATAACTTCATTGGTGTTTGTGCCAAAATTTCCAAGAATTAGCAGGCATCAGTTTGTTGCAAAGCCTGTTCTATCTCCATCTTTTTACTTCATGAAGGAGAAGTTATGACAATCTGCTCCTCCCTAGATGCAGTCAGTCTGTCATTTGCAGTGAGCAACAGTGAGTGGAGTTAATGTAGGATCTCAGGTTGTTGTGGATCCACAGCCAGGGTGCTGTGGAAATTATAGTTCTTTGCTCTTACACTAATATCTTTTCATTGAGAGATATTAGACTTAGCAGAAAAGCGATGAAAGAGAAGTTTTGAAGGGATTTTACAAATCAAAATTATTTCATTTCTGCAGTGATGTGTCATGATCTTTTTAAATGCACCAAGCTGGAGATATGCAAGGAAAAATCAAAACCTGGGGCAAACTTTGGGGATTCCTGTGGTCAACACAAATGATTCCAATAGGAAGGCTGTAAGTTGAGTTCAGAACAGAAAGGAAATCTATGTACAATGGATAAAAGTGCAGCTCTGAATGCTCTCATTCACTTGGAAATTCTTGTTGTTCTCTTTCTTTGAATCTACTTGCCAGAGAATGGCTTCATTTTTAGCTCAGTGACCCATAATGGTCATACTGAGAACTGAGAATGCTGGCACTACTTAAATAAGTGCTATCCTTTTTCCAGCTCAGCATCGGGTGTGCAATAGTTCCCTGACTTTTGGCATCTCAGAGGTGCCTTGAGTAGAAAGGAGAACAGTAATTATCCCCTATACATGCTATGTTAGGGTACAGAATGGTACTTTGTACACTTGTCTGCCAGATTAACCTATAGAAACACTGGGGAGGAGAAAGGAAATGGGCTGAGTGAAGTCTCCTTATATACCTGGCCATCACTTAACTGCTTTGGGCTACCTGTTCAGCTACTGTTGCTGAAATAATTATGGGATTGGTTCTGTGGCCTCAGAGGGAGGAGAAATAGGAAATTGTGCTGCCTATCATGGAAAAATAAGTATTTAAGTAGTTTACTGACATCTTGCCCTAAGTAAACTTGTGTCTTTGGTTGGGGAACCCCTTGCAACATTCTGTTATGTGTTAACAGGGACTGGTTGAATACAGCATCTGATAAGACTTTGTTTCTACTGTTGAACAGTTAAACACTAACCCACCATTTGACTAAGCCCACAATTTGAGTTTTAGCTCCAGTCTAATTGCGTTTAGAGTGCAAATTCTGTATGAAATTTCTGGGGCTATAGAATTTACATTTATTCTACATTTGCCTGATTTAGTAGTAGAGTGTGCTCGCTTACAAATTGCCACTTTGTAAGAATGACACATCAAATGTGCATAAACCAACTTACACTTTAGGACAAACACTGTCTGCCCTGTGCAGTTGTATTTCAGATCACATAACTTGCTTATTTGTGTATTTAATTATTTGTGTATATCACCCCCCCACTTTGTGTTCTCTGTGCTGTTATAGAGGGCACAGTGTTTAAGGCTGGTGGGGTAGGTAGATAGTTCTTAATACTGAGACTTGGCTTAATCAAAAGCACAACTGTTTAAAAATGTCTTGTTTTTCTGTACTGTTTGTATACTTCTGGTCAGTGTGGGCTCTGAAAATAGTTGTAGTTAAATTTAGTTGTTAGCTCCTGCTGCTTGCATATCTGTTCTTTGTTCTTTGTATCATATTTGTTTGCCTTATTTTAACTAGAAGATATCAGTAGAATTTCAGATGCATTTAGCTATGGCTACACATCTTAATGTTGCTTTTCTACCTAGAAAATTAAATAAGATTTTTTTCTTCTCCCAATTTAGCTACTTATCCTGTTTTTAAGTTTTGAGAGAAAAATTATTATTCATGAAAGCAACTAAAACTTTTGGCTCTGAGACACATTGGTATGCTATAACCATATATTGCATGGAAATTTTATGCAAGTAATGTAGATTTTCCTCATCTCTGCCATCCCTTTAAGGATCTTGATGCTGACTGATAGTGTGGTAATTTGGTAATGCAGATAGCTTTGGGAAGAGCAACAGGAGTTTGTAACTGGGGATGAGTTTTATGTGTAGATGTCCAAGAGAGAATCTAGAGCACACAGTTCACAGAATCACAGAATGGCCTGGTTTGGAAAGGACCTTAAAGATCATCCAGTTCCAACTCCCCTGCCAAGGATAGGGATACCTTCCACTAGACCAGGTTGCTCAGAGCTGCATCCAGCCTGGCTTTAAACACTTCCAGGGGTGGAGTATCCGCAGCTTCCCTGAACAACTATTGTCTAGATGCTACTGATTTAGAAATAATCTCTCAAAAAGAGAGATGTGGCTGATTCACTGTTAGCTATTGGAAACCTTGATTAGCTTCTAAGTTTGCGAGGTAAAAATCTGGGATTTTTTGTTGTAGTGTATTTCTGAACTGAAAATCTAATTTATGCAAGCACTACATGAGGAAGTGGCAAATGTAGCTATTTAGGCTGACAGCAGGATTATAGAATTCTGTCACCTCTGCCACGGAACAGACGTTGTTCCTTTGGTTTTTTTTAATACTGAAAGCACAGTCTTAAATGCTGTCAAGTATCTAATAAATAATGGGTAAGATGTATGCTGTTTCCTTAAGAAGCTCTCTGGAAGGAGATGTATCTTTTGCTCTTCTGAATTCTGGTTTGCACTGTGAAACCTGTGACATAATGTAGGAAAGACCTACTAGCTTTTTATGAGGAATAATGATTTGTCTTCTAACTGCCTGCGAGCTGAAGTGTTTTCCAGAGGAACTGCGATACCTTGCACTGTAGCTATAATGCCAGCTGTCACAAACATTTAATGGAGTGATCTGAAATGGCCTTTTGGTTGTCTTATACAGTTCCTCTGAGTCTTATTGTGCCCTGATGTTCTAAGGCCTGTTGTTCTGATTATTTTAAGTTGTTCTGATTGCAGTTTTGCTCAAGCTGTGCACATAGTTGAAGTTTGGGAAAGAGTAGATCAAGTCAAATATTTGAGCTTTAAATAACTTCAAAGAGGTTCTGGTTTTAATGCCAGTAATTTGCATATCATTAACAGGGAAAGCACTGAAAACATCAACTATAGCTAGAATATGTGCTTGCAGGTTGGTGTAGACTTAGTATTATTGATGCCCATGTGGAAGAATTAAAATTAATTATTTAGATATTTGCAGTTCAGAGAACTAGAAAACAAAGTGTTTCATTTTGGGTGTGCCTTTTGCCAGCAAAATACTGCGAGGGCCAGAATAATTCACTAAGGATGTCCTTTAAAAGGAGTGAAAAATGAATAGAAGTCTTGTCAGGGCACAAGAAATAGCAAAAAGTGTTCCACAGGTGGGGTTTTTTTCAGTCCATTTTATCAATATAGATAAATAATATGGAAAAAGTCTACATTTTGTATCTCTAGGGTTTTATGGAGATTTTGCTTTGCCTCCTGACTCTTCTTTCAGATTTGGTTCTTCACAATGGTAGGCTGTATGCACCCAGAATCTGAAAGCTCTGAAGTTTTGTCAGCAGAGTATCCTGGATTTATGTCTGTTCCCATGTATGTACCAAGTGCATGAACATGGTACAAGATGAGCCATCGCCTCAGTTCTTTCACAGAGTTTTCAGTTTGCGGCAGTGTGTGTTGACCGCAGTTTTTGGCTTAGGTCTCTTTGGCTTGATGATTTTTGACTGCATATTGGGGATGGCCAGTAGGCAATCTATAGGCTGGATTTGGGCACCATCTCAATTGTTCTGTGGCTCATAGCAATTTCCTCATATGCTACTGCATGGGAGCTGCAAGACAGAAGGACCTTGGCAAATGCTGCCACTAGTTCTTGGGCTGTGGCTGTGCCCTAGGGAAACCAGGCTGCTGCTGCTGCTCTTGCTTAGGAGAGACTAGGCAAGGGCTTGGCTGATTTGGATTCAGAGGGGGCTGGGTGTTGAATCTGGGCAGTAGGAGTTGTACTGGGCTGGTTTCCATTACAAGGATGAGGTGTGGACAGTCAGGGATCCAGAGCTTTGGAGACATGTTTTACCAGGGACTTCATTGCAGAGCTCTGGTTTTGAGCTGCTGTAGGAAGACTCTTGTGATGGAATACAGGGGGACATGGATCCATGGCAGAACTGCTGTGCTGGTGGCGTCCTTGAGAGAGAAGTGACAGATGAGTGAGGCAATGTTATACAGAGGGACAAGGGGCTGGGACCAAACTCTGCCAAGCTGTGTGTGCAAGGTGGTGACAGCATTTCAGAAAGTGATATTTGGGTGTCTGTCCTTGGGTACTGAAGGAACACAAGGGCTTGTCTTGGGATCAGGTGTTCCTGTTCATCTTTGCTCCAGTATTCATTAGGAATTAACATGAGAAGACTGTCTCCACTGTTGAGCACTTCCATGGTGCTGGGCAGTGTATGCAGAGAGGCCACTTGGGTCTAAAGAAGCCAGTGTAGGTACAGCTGGGTTACCTTGTGACTAGCTGCAGCTGGATGTATCAGGGTGGCTTGGTTGGTTTGTTTGTGGTTGGTTGGGTTTTGTTTGTTTTTCCTTGGTGTGCCCTGTGACAACACCATGGAAATTAGATTATTCCCCAAGTCTGGGGTGGTTGACTGCATGGTGGACAGTAGAGTGCTAGCCTAGAGGAGACTGCCTCTGGGCCTAGACAAGTCTGCCATGTGGAAGTAAATAATCCATTGATATCCTGGTTATATTTTAGATAAAATTAGGATAACTTAAATTAGGGGTAAGAGTAAATTCTTACCTTTAGTCTTGTTCTCAGCTGACTTAATTGTAGGATCCTGTACCTTTGTGCCAAGTTCTAAGTGACATGGTCTGTGAGTGGGGAAAAGTAAAGATAATAATCCTTGAGTTCTTCAGAAGATGAGCTAGTCAAAGGAAAAAATGTTATTGTGATTCTTCTGCTCTGTCCTTGGGTAGAAGAGGAAAAGGATTCTAGAGCATCATGGCTGTGTATAGATCCTGGAAGAGGATAAACAGTCTCTTCAGTCTGCTTGCATTGAGATTAGAGCAATATTGTGGGGGTATTTCTGTCTTCTGACTCTCATCATATTGTGCCTCTCTCTGACACCATGTGGAAAGGTGCACTTCCTATGGAAACAGATGTGACTGACAGACTGCCTCAGCAGGTGTCACCTATGAATGATGGTTTCAGTCCCATAAAAATCCCAGAAACATCTGATTACTCCCATTTTTAGCTGGTGTTTTATTAGGGCTTACCATATATTTCTCTTCTCCTGCCCTATGCCATTGAAAGCAGTAGGCAGAGATGAATCACCAGGAAAATTGGGGTCTGTTTAGCTGGAAGTGTGACAAGCTGAAAGCTGTTATTCTGCATGACTATTTTACACAACATTTAACTTATCATATGATTGTTTTCTACCCATTTTTAAATATTTACCTCGACAAATAATGTTAAACAATGTGGCAATATAGTGGGTAAATACTAATAATGTACTAATAAAATAATAATATCTTTCTTATGTTTTTTAAGAATAAAGCTTTGAAATTATCCCTAGCTTAGTAGGAGTTGTCCCTTGAGTAGTGGGAGTTTCAAATTTTAGTTACAGAGTATTTTCATGTGGGGATACCTATTTGAGGACCTCCTTGCAACAGCCATTTAAAAGTGATGACAATCTTTTTGCTTTATAAAGGACTGGATGAAAAGTTTCTGTAAGGGACAACTTTGATACAGTGATGTCAAATCAGTTAATATTTTACCACATTTACTTTTCCACCCCAGTGTGTAAATGGTCTACTATAATGAGTATTAGCATTGTTCTAACAGGTGAAATAACTGGTACTTTAGTGAGGTGCTTCTTCCATATTTGTTGCATGGCACATTGTAGTCTCACTCAGACACCTCCAAACTCATCTCAGAAGTCCCACTGAGTATTCTTTTACTGGCTTTGTTCTTATCCAATTTCACACAAGTCATAAAGAAAAGAGATTACATCAGACCTGCTTTCTGAAAAGGGCAAGGCTCTTTAAGTGGTCTCCTCCTAACATCTACTCCAGCTGGTTCTCCTAAGAGTAGGAGAAAATATTAGAACCTCTACCATTTGTGGAACTTGTTATTTGGAAAGCCTATGAAGGCCTCTTCACAAGTGGGGTAAAACCCCCAAAACATTTCCTGTGCCTGAGTGTTGTGTGTTAGTGTGTTGTACAGGACTCCAAAACGTGGAGAGACAGAAGACTTGCATTGGAGAAGAGCTTCTGTTGGACTGATCCACTGATGCACACATGCCCAAAGAAGCCATCCCTGTTTAGTCCAGAACTGCCCACATGTCAGCAACATCTGCAGAACCAAATCTTTTCAGCCAGTGTCTTCCTGAGAGATTCATTGTTATGTAATGTCTTTCTTCCTTGCCTTCTCCCTTGTAACCTAGCAAAGATTTCAGACTTCATCTGCAAACCTGGTGTTTTCTGAATCTGCCTTGAAATCTGTAACTGCCTTTGGGATTTTAGTTGGCATGTGGTCATAGAATCATTTTGGTTGGAAAACACCTCAAACATCGAGTCAAACCATGAACTCAGCACTGCCAAATCTNCCCGGTGTACTGGCCACCTTTCTCTTCAGCCACCTCAATTGGCAGAGAAGTGTATTCCACAACCATGTAGGTGATTGCTTATGATGATATTAAATAGACTTTCTTCATCAACAGTAAGTTTTTTTCTTTTGCAAAGGCCTTCTTTAAGCCTAACAGTCTGCAGGATTCCCAGGAATCCTGCACAGTGCCACAGTGCCTGCTGATGGCCTGTGTGCTGAAGAAAAAAACCCTGGTCACTGTGGGATGTCTCTTTTTGAATTGCGTTGTCTCTGGATATGTTCTGGTAGCTTCCTTCTGTCCCTTTGATTTCCTGCCCAGAAGGATCTGAAGTCAGTGATAGGTGTTCCATCTCTGCTTTTTGTACTTGCAGAAGCTGAAATTGTGTGACTAGGCAGATAACGCTTGCAAGAGTGTTATCTCAGGTTCTTGAGCTTACACATGACATGGGGAATAATAGATGCCAATCCAGAACTCTTCTTTCTCTATTTTTTCCACCTGATAATTTCTGTTTTTTAAGGAGACTGTGTCATGGTACATTGAATATACACTGAATATTTTAATAGCACCAAGATATATGACAAGTTCTTGTTCGAGTAGCTGTTT
>VZTN01026003.1:3511-16300 GCA_013400515.1 Erpornis zantholeuca
AGCCAGGAGTAAACCCACCAAAGGCAGTCAGACCATCCACATGTGCAAGATCCATCCCTTGCTTGGGACTGCTGTCCCTTGGCTGGTCAAGCCCCTTGATGTAGGAGGTCAATTTGCTCAAGATCTTTCAGCTTTAAGCAAAAGCAGCACTTTGCCTTTGAAATGTATGGCAAATGTAGGTCAGCTATTACTTTTTTTGTTAACATAAAACTGTGTTTCCTGACTTTTCACATAGATTGGACCGAACTATTTTAAAAAGCTATTTTTGACACAAAGAAGTACAGCAAGAAGAGGCTATTGAGAAATATATTCAAAGATGAAGTCAGCCAAACTCATCTGTGAGGCTCAGTGAACAACATCACACAATCATTAATTAGTGAACTTAAAATGAATTCATTTTGTCCCTGGATGAATCTCATTTGTTTAATTTTTTGAAACAAAATATTCATCAAGTTTTACCTTTAAGAAACGATATCTAAATGTGGAAGAACAGCTCAGGGTTGGGTTTTTCTCCCTCCTGCACTGTGCACACTCTAATTCTCTTAGAATAGGCACTGCTTCTTGGATGAATTCTTACATTTGGAAGCAAACTCTATGACCCAGATGTATCTATGTACATGAATAAGGCAGGTTTGGCAGGAAGATACTTGCACATAGTGGTAAATTAGTGAGAGAAGACACCACATCATCAAATACTGTTCAATAAGCCAAAAAAGAATCTGACATCAGACTTTACAGTAAGATAGATATACATGCAAATATACTTATTTCGAGCAGAATTATTTAAAAATGTATGTGTTCATAATTTCAATCATAAACCAGTCTAATTTTAAGACTTTTGTCATCAGAAAACAAGAAACAAAACTGTAACAAATTCTATTCTTTGTTCCTGAGTTACGGGGAGGTTGCTGACTTTTTCTTTTTTTTTTTTTTTTTGTTTTTTTTTTTTTTGTTTTTTTTTTTTTGTTTGTTTGTTTTGTTTTTTGTTTTTTGTTTTTTGTTTTTTTGTTTTTTTGGTTTTTTTTGTTTTTGTTTTTGTTTTTGGTTTTTTTGGTTAATATCTAAAGTCCTTTTTGAAGTCATCAGGTAACAAGAGAGCAGGATTTAGGCAAGAAGTCAGAACTACCAAGCATAATGAGGATGGCAAATAGTCAATATTTAATTTTCACATCAAGCTGTTTGCAGTCACAGTTACGTGAAGAAAGAAAGTTCTTCCCCAAAAATGTGTATTCTGTTGATTTTCATAAAAGGACATCTGAGAAAGTAGTAATTCACATTTTTAAAGAAAAATATTTCTCAAACCCAAATATGTCAAATTTTCTATTTGTCAGAAGATCTACCCAAATTACCTGGTTTTGTTTTGGATTGGGTTTTTTCTTTTGTGACTTTTCCCTTTTTTTAAGTAGGACAACCAATTTCACAGAGCAGCAGCCTTATTTTCCAGGGCTAGTTTGTTCCAAATCACATAACTCCAAAATTTAACTCAAAGGCCAGTAGCAATGGTTTTGTGACAGAGGACAAATAACAGTTCATGTCACTACTGCCTTGAAAAACAAGTAGTTTTTTAAACCCTAAAGTTGGGACCTGGCTTCTAGCTTCACTTGCAGCTTCTATTTCTGTGGTTTCCTCTTTACCACATGTTTGGAAACTGTATATATGCAAGAATTTTACAGCTTTAAGCTTGCTAAATAGATACCAATCACAGAGAATCAAAGATGAAACACTACAATGATCTGAAGGTGCTGTTAGCTTGTATGAAGACACAATAAAATTTTACCTAGTAAGTCTGCCAATGAATTGTGTGATCTGAGGCTCCCAGTCAGAAGTGTCTCCATTTTTTTTCCAGAGGGTATTGATCTACTTATTTGGGAGAAATATAAGCCATCCCAGGCAAACATAAAATGCATCTCTTCAAGGAAACATAACATCACAGCACAAAACATTCTACTTTTATGTCTTATCTTTTCAGCTCAGTCATATTTAAAGATCTCTTCGAGACAGATTAGAAAAACAGATATAGCAGAAAGGATTTCAAACCCAAGACAACAATCATTAGCATTAAAAAGAAGAAAAATCTATAAATGTAAAGGTTTCTAAACAAAACTCTGTGAAGAAACAAAACCCCAAATTTCCATAAATACCCCACTTTTGTTTTTTTAAGAGAATACATAAAAGTTCTATCTGTTACAGAAAAAAAAATTCACTGCTGATTGCCAAACTGACATTTTTCAGAGAAGGGTGAATCAAAGAAATTTGTTTTGTCTTGCTTTCACTGAATTTTGGGTTAAGAGTTTATTTTTCCCTTAGTTGTCATGGAAATATGTACAGAACAAATTAAAGCAAATAAAGCACTGCTGACAAAGAAAATTAAGTTGTTCCTACTCAGGCTGTGCTGATTAATGCTTTCTGAGATCTTTAGGAAACTGTGGTATTCATATATCATTTGATACTAATTTAAAAGTACATTTTATGACACTAAAGCTTTATACAGTCAATTGTCCAGCTACTATGGAAATGTTTATTAGTTTTCCCAGAATTCAACAAGGCATTTCACATTTTAGCATTTTTCAACATTTGCAATGACAGTGTGTTGCAGTGGCACCCCGCTGCAACAACAGAGAAAGAGCAAAAAGAGAGAAGGAGGGACAAAAAGAAGCAGAGAAAGAGTAGGAGGAAGAAAGAAGCGCAAGCTTACTGTTTTGATTTAAAGATTTCAGCATCTTTTTTATTTTAATAATATTCCTTTCTTTGCTACACCAATCTCTACAGAAGAATGACAGTAGAAGCTTGAAGTCACCCCACCTTTGGCAGTTCTAGGTGTATTTCAGTAGTGTCCACTGGTGGGATTACTTAACACCTTTTATGTGCTATGATAAGCTGGATGTTGGTAATTAAGGGAATATTCTGGAACATGTCACAGGCTGGAGCAGCTACATCCTGACAAAAGGTAAAGGTGGCACAAGAGTGCCATGACGTGGCCTACATGTCATGTGTGGGATAATGAGGGACACAGTCACTTCCAGATGTGCACTGTCCCAGATGAATGGCAACTTCAGAGTCTTAATTCTGCCATATCACATGTGACACTCATGAGGTGGACACTGGAATAGGAGATATGTCCTCAAGGGCACTGCCCAAGGACCTGCATAAGCTGCTGTAAACAAGGCAACCCTTGTTTGGGTCCCTGAAGATCAGTACAGTACATGTCTCTTATTCAAGTGCAGCACACGGGAGATTGGAGCTGGGATTGCTGGTTGGTGTTTTGAATGGCTCATTAGGCAGATGAACTATATAACTTTCTACACTTTTAACGTGGCATTTCCCTGGTCAGCAAGCCCTGATTAATAAGCAGCAAGCTAACAAGTTCCACTCCACCAGTGGAGCACCTGAACACTTGAAATCAGACAAGAAAGCAACTTCAGTTGAAAATGTCAGATTCCAGAATTAAGGCAAATGCAATAATAATCAAACCGTAAATATCAACATTCTAACTAAGGGCAGGGGTAGGAATAACCATGTTCTTTTCAGGTTATTCAAAACATTTTTACTGATTGCAGTATAATTTTAATGTGCATAAAACTACAACCAATGTACTTGATTTAAACCACCTATTATATCAGTAAAAAACACCTTATTCTCAGAGAATAATAATCCTCTCTTAGTACTAAATATGCACATGTGAAAATGGATAGGAATTTGTTAAAATGATAATCTATTAAATCATATGTAACATTATTTAAAACTCACTAAATCAGCTTTGGATCAAATACATGTTTTCTTATTGTTTTAGAGTGAAAAAATTCCTGGAATTAAAACATGCAAGCCATGTCTGAAGTATTATTATTAACTTTCTATTCTTTTATCAAATAAAGAAAAAACCCAACCTCCTGCTGGTTACCGAAGACTGTAGATACAAGGTTCTCTCCAGGTGGGTATTATCATGTAGGGAAATGAGTGGATAATGATGGAATTGGTAAGAGTCGTAATTACAGGATGCTAATAGTTGACATTTTAATTATTTGTATTTAATTGAGAAGACAGTTGGAATTCGGGGTTGCATAAGTACATCAGTGGCATAGATACTTCTAATTATACATTCATCATGCACCTTTCCACAATAGATTGTGCTCACAAATACCCTCCAAAGCATTTCAGAGTGCAAGGAGGATACAGCTGGAGACACTTTCAGCTTACAAATAACAAGATGTTGCCATCCCTGATCCGAAGCTCAGTTTATGCTCTTAACACGGGTTTTCAGATTCACAGAATCAGTTCAGTTGGGAAAGATCTCTGAGATCATTGAGTCCAAGCTATGGCTGAACACCACCATGTCAACTACACCATGGCACCGAGTGCCACATCCAGTGTTTTGTTCAACAGCCCCAGGGACCGTGACTCCACCACCTCCCTGGGCAGCCAATATCTAATCACCCTTGACGTGAAGAAATTCTTCCTAATGTCCAACCTAAACCTCCCTTGGTACAGCTTTAGATTATGTCCTCTTGTCTGTTGGTGGCTGCCAGGGAGAAGAGGCCAACCCCTGCCTGGCTACACCCTCCTTTCAGGCAGCTGTACAGCGATAAGGTCTCCCCTGAGCCTCTTTTTCTCCACACTAAACACCCCCAGATCCCTCAGCTGCTCCCCATAAACCTTGTGCTCCTGACCCTTCATGCCCTTCTCTGGGGCAGCACACAGAGAAGCTTCTCACACCAGCACCTCAATGTCCCTCTTGGAATGAGAGGCCCAGAAGTGAACACAGGATTTGAGGTGTGGCCTCACCAGTGCTGAGTACAGGGGGACAGTCACTGCCCTGGTCCTGCTGGCCACACTATTGCTGATACAGTATGCCAGTGGCCTTCTTGGCCACCTGAGCACACACTGGCTCATGTTCATCTGCTGTCACCAGCATCCCCAGGTCCTTTTTCACTGGGCAGCTTTCCAGGCACTCTGCCTCCTGGCTGTGTGGGGTTGTTGTGGCCAAAGTGCAGGACCCAGCACGTGGCCCTGTTGAGTGTCACACAGTTGGCCTCAGCCCTGGACCTTGCCTGTTCAGGTTCCTCTGCACAGCCTTCCTGCCCGCCAGCAGATTGACACTCTCACCAAAATTGGTGTCATATTTGCTAACTCACATAGGATTCCTGAGGCGTTTTCGTTTCTCAGAAGAACATAAGCAGCATAAATACTGGTTTTAGCTGCTTGCTAACTCATTAGTGGGGATGGGAATATGGCCTTATTCTATTCCTGAGCTCAGTTTGAAGTCTGGCAATGAGAGACACTAGACATAAATAGTCCTTAAAGGAGCTAAAAACTCGTCACTCCTATACCCTGGCTGTTCTCTAAGCAAACATGTAACACACTCACAGAACAGACATCCTGCCATGCTGTTTTTCAGGCAGAACTACTACACCAGTAAATAGTCAATAATATATTCTAGCTCCTAGATTTCTTGGAGCAGTAAAATTATGTTTAAAGTCAATTATTCTTAATAATGCTTTCTTAGATCCATGTCTTCCAGTAACTACTTTTAGTATTACTTTTGCAATGAACATCAGGTGTAACTTGGATCCTGTAAACACAAATACATAGCTCAGACAATGTTTCTGAAACTAACAGAGGAAAACTGATTAGGTAAGTCCTTCTGACAGAAGCTGTCTCAACACTTAGCACATCCAGTTCCAGACTTTTTCATCATGAAAGCTCCTCTTCTGCAAGTTCCTCACAAAAGCACTTCATGCTCAAACTCTTTTCATGATTCCAAAATCTTCGTACCATAGATAGACAGTCTTTCTTCAGTAATCCATTAGATCTGTGAGAATGTTTGTAATGACCATGTACTCACTCTGTTTTTCTGTTATTCAAAGCATAAACCCCCCCAAATCAAGGACAGTTGTGAAATCTAAGAATTCAAAATGCCAACACAAATTCAATTTTTCAAACATGAAAAATTCAAGTTCTCTAATAAACTGCATGTGTTGCAAATCACTTAATTAGCCAAATTTCCTGAAAACTTTTAAAAATCACTGCCAATAAATTAGTGTTCACTTCTTTAAGCTTGAATGGACTTAGTGTTACAACATATCTCTATGCAGAATAGAGAACATAAAAATTAAATACAAAATGCATGTGTCTGCTAAAAAAAATTTCATTAACTTGAACTGACCATAAGAAAGGATTTTTTTAAATCCAGCGGGGAAAAAGATCTAACTTTGTACTATAGTACATATATATTAAAATACATACTAATACTATGGATTACTCAATTCTAGTTTCAATTTAATTGGCAAATGGGAAAAGTATGACCATTTGTAATTTTACATCCTGGTAGTCCTCTGCAAATAAAGAACTTTGTCTTAAGTATTTAAAGCTGAATACCAAATATTATTTTTGTAAACTAACTAAAAGCAAAGACAAGTGTCCAAAGACATTTTCAAGTTACCCTTATTTGCTTTTCAAATAGTGATTGAAAGAATAGAGCTAATTAATCACTTCAACTTCATTTTAGGTTTGTTTAATGACAATTTTCAAAGATGTGCAATCTATTTAATTTAAAATACTACACTGAATTTTGTAAAAGCCTTTTTTTTTCTGTAGTCTACACAAGCCAGAGTACAAATTTGTACTTGGGTTTTAAGATCTTTCAAATCACTTTTCAACACATTCTGACGGATTTCTGTGCCAGATGGATGTGGATCAAGAATGTACAAACATATGGCAGAAATGGTAACCAATATGCTCCCAGAAGTGTATAAGGATTCATTTCAAAATATGTACCCCAGGGTTATTAATAGTCTCTCTTTAGCAAGTTTCATATTTTTGAAAGGCTGAGATTCAGAATAGCGCAGCTCACGTCAGCTTTCTCTCTTTCTAGGCTCAGCCCAGCAGAGCCTAACTGATAAGTGCCCAGAATGATTGCAATGCTTAGTTACAGGCTTTTAGGCAGTAAAAGGCAATGAAATCATCCTGCATCAGCATGTGCTCTGTCATCCTCAAGTAACTGGCACGCTTTATTTCATCCGCCCTTGTTTCACTGTCAACCAGTGACGTCAATAAACAACTAGAAATAAAGGGCTTTGCTTTGCTTTAATTTACATATGTGCAAATAATGGTGTATTTAATGCCAGTCAATAAATACACTGGCTAGACTAAGAGTAAATGAAACCAGGAGACAGTGCCCTCATACTGCTCTTGGAATCTTTGGAATACAAAATTAGACAGTGAGGTAAAGATCTTTCATCAAGTCTTTCTCTCGGCACTCACGAGACCCCCTTGGGTGATTTTCCCTCTGTAGTTATAGTACACATATTGGTTCTACAACCCCTTACTTCTGGAAAAATAGAATAACAACCAACCCCCCCCCCCAACAAAACAATAAACAAAAGACAAGGAATAAACAGGACAAGAGAGAAATTGGTATGTTTTGGAAGCCAGTTTTACACCCTCCATCTCCCTGGCTTCCTTGTGATGACTCATCAAGCAGCAAGTGCCAGATTTTTAAGGCATTTATTACCTACAGATACTAATGTCATTAAGGACAAGGTGTTACAAAAACATTCTGCTCAAATTGATAGACTTGGCTTCTCAAATCTTATGCTTATACTTAAGGCCAGATGATCCAAATTAGCTCTTTGAGATGCAGACATGCACAAAAACTAATATTTGTCTTTCAACATCCTCTGACATTGTAATCATTTATAAGTAATTGCTTTGAAGCAAATAACTACATTTATTTCTCAGAAATCCTGATTTAAGAACAAAGAATCAATATGACAATACAATTTGACATTTCGTTTTGTCACCTAACCCCACTCACTTTTCACAGGTTCAACAAACCAACTCAACTGGTCACTATCAAATTTATCTTCATTACGGAAACAGAAAAGTCCATTCACCTTCCTTCAATAATATTTTTCTCCAATGTCTTCATCTATCTGTCCATCCAAGCATTGGGAATTTATTTATTTATTTTATTTTGCTAACAGATTATTTTTTAGATTTAGTACTTACAGACAGTCTTAGGAAAACAAACCATTTTAATTTGAGAGAATGCTCAAAATAAAAACTCTATATTCCTTTTGCCATTTTAATTCTTCATGGTTTGTTCCTTATTGGGCTCCTACTAGCAAACATCTAAGTGCCACTGTTTAGTACCAAGTAGATAAAACTGAGGATACATGACAAAAATTCAAAACAGCATAGCTAAGTTGTATCTCTGGAGTTTTAGCAGTACTTTGGCATCCAAACACCCACATTTTCAACTTTAATGGCTTTGCTGCTGTGGGTACTCATGCCCCAAGTGTAGGAGAGCTACAAACGATGACAGGCTCACACTTTTCTCTCTGCTGCTAGATAGAGTACTTGCCCATGGATATCTGATTAGCATATCCAAGCCCTCTTTAGTCTAAAGAGTTCAATACCAGAAGCTCTAAAGCAGGGTAAGCATTTTAGACATCCAGGGAGATCAATGAGCTTTTGAAGAATAGGTGAAAATTCATGCTGCCGCAGTTTCACTAAATTTGAACAAAGCAATCAACACCTTCTAGATATGGCACTGATTAACTCAGTGCATCAATATCTGCAACTGGAACTAGAAGGTTCCTAATGATCCTGGTGAAAAACCAAGAGAGATTAAAAATAAAATCTGATACACTCTTATTCATTCAATTTTCCAGCCTTGGAAAAAATACCACTTCTCTCTGAAGTCCTAATGTGGTAAATCAGCATTTACCTACGCATTTCACCACTTGCATGCAAAATAGTGCAATTAGTCTGTTGCACTGGCTCTGTCACAGCACTCTCTCAGCAGCAAAATGAGCTGTGAAGAGCTGCAGAGCTAAATCTTTACTCTGCTGAACCACAGTACCTCAGAGATAGGTAGGTTTCCCCAGAGCACTGTACATTTGTAAACAGCAAATTTACATACTATGTTTTTTCCACAGTTTTGCCATAATTCCAAACTTGATTCTTTGATGTTTCTTGGCTCTTACTACTTNTTTGCAAGCTTTTTTTGACACAAATTTCTTCTTTGAAAAAGCGACTTGCTCAGGGGTAGCATTTAGAGGAATGGAACATAGCGAGGCCAAATGTGGTTCTGGTGTGGCACATTAAATGGTACCCTTCTGTCTCTCGGTGTTAGCAATGTTTATAGGGAAATGATCTTGTGCTGCTGTAACCATCTAGCTATAAAAATGATGTTGAAACATGACTATGTTCTGGTTTCTTCCTTATTTCCTACTGCAACAATGTCAAGCGACTATGAATATGACTAACATTTTAAAGCTTTTATTGCAATCTACAAGGTATGTAAGTAAGGGTAAATATCAAAATTTCTTTCCGTTATTATGATAGAAACAGCAAGTTTCTGAGAGTACTGAATTACATTTCCCCCAAAGTTAATTGTATGTTACTTGGAATTTTTCTAATTTGATAAGTTTATAGTGCACAATATCCTGTATGTTCTACAGATGTTCCTTTTGAATTCATAAGTTAAATCTTAAGATTTTAGATATTCATAACTAAGAGCTCATATGACTTGAGAAAGCAGGATAGTTTATTCACACAATTGCTACTACATTAAGCAGGATTTGCATGCATAGGGAAGTGTTACTTAAACCAATGGAAAACATGTAGTTACTGAAAACTCTGAGTAAAAAAATCCAAATATTTTCAAATGGAATTTGGCAAAAAGGTGATCATTATTTGATAATTCAGCCTGTGAAAAAGATACTTGAGTTCACGTAATTTTTCCACGCCATGAAATTTATCACTTCTTATCAAGATTTAGTTTGACAATGTGTAATGTTGTATGTGCTCTAGGCAAAAAACATATTTCACAGCTTAATACTATCAGCCTTTGCTTTTTAAAAACCATGACAGAAATTAATAAAAAGTATTAAAACAACAAATCTGGCTAAACAAGGTAGTATAGGATAGAATTGCCAAAGTGACATCTTGCACATCTTCTCCTGAGATGGCTGTGCTAATGTTGATTCTAACTCATGCTGGGAAATAGAAAACTGGGCCAGTAAGAAGGACGTAGACATAAATGTAACTTGGTTTTTAGAGAAATAATTTATTTTTTCATTATTGACCATTAGCTCAGGGTGGTCTTAAAGCTGGAAAAGTTTCTCAGAGAGAATATTAACCTGTGATTCTTTTCAATCTTTCATTTACGTAACCAGTCCTTCAAAGACAGAAGCCTAGACCTTAAGCCCCATATAACTATCTCTGCATCACAGAAAAAAAAAGTTATAGAAAAATCTTTTTCAATTTCTGTCAAAGGAGACACTGAATTTCAGTGTACGTGTACAATTTTCTGTATATATTAAATATCTAGAACCATGTAATTTACATATTGTGTCCAATTGTGTTAGTGCCATATAAAGCCAAAATATATTGTTTTCTGAAGCTATAGTAAAAAAGTGTTAAACTAAATTTAATATTTACAAACCATGAATGATGAAACTGGAATACATTCATAAACTGTCTCAATTAGCTTAGGGAAAACTGGGCCCTCTCATGACTCAGGCTGTAAAACCAACGTTTGCTGACTCGACACATCTATAGGCATAACACTGATATTACTGTACACAGGATTAAAACCATAAATATATTTTGTCCATCAGCCTACCAACTCATGCAACAGCAATGGAGACAGAGCCCAGTAATATACCAGAATTTTCAACACTTCTGTCTATGCTGCAGACCCAAAACCAAGGGATGACGCAGAACACTATTTACTATTTACCAGCAGGCCTGAGAAATAGGCTCTGATTTCTATTGGGAGAGCATCTGGTAATAGCCATCTTTTCATTACATAAGAATTGTGGTATTTTTTCCATCTTTTTTCCTACTTGCTTAATTATCTTCCTGCAGAAATAAAGCAAATATCACAGTCCTAGTACCAAATAAACAACAGAGAAAATATTATTTTATATGGATATTTTCTGCTTAATTTACAGGGCACTTAAATTTCCATCAACTTTCACATTATCGTGATCATTTGCTTATCTATAATTTCATAACTACCACATTAATATTTAAAAATGCAAAATTACATATATTATTGAATGGAGAACCTTCCTGTAACCTACATGAGCTTTTTGCTGTTTTTGCTTGTGCCAGCAGTATTACCAGTGGTCTTCAGCATGCAGCACCATATGTTCCTCCTCTATTGTGCATGGTTATTTTTCAAGCAGGTTCTCAAAGCAGATGTTCAAATACTCTGTAATATTCCCACAGACTTCAGGTTGAATTGCTGCCCTCCATCTGATCCCACCGAGAGAAAACCCTGCTCCATAGATAACAGTGACAGATAAAGATATTTGGATGACCTCCTCTTCCCTCAATCAATACTTAATTTTTAAAAACATGTTTCACTCTTTTTGAAACTAGAGAAAACAACAACAAATGAACAGTTAGATTGGCTGTTGTCAGAGAAAGTATCTGGAAAAGTGATAAATCTGTACTGTGGGGAAGAATTGAACATTATTTCTGTAATGAAATGGCTTTGGCTGGGAAAACAGCTATTTGTCACTATCAACAGTGGACTAATACTAGGCAGTAGTCAAAAAAGCAACATAAATTCTAGAAATAACTATGAAAGAAACATGGAAAAAAACCCCAACATTACACCATAGTAAAAAATTTCCTTGTGCCCCTTGCATATCCTTCTCTCCTATTCATATAAAAGACAGAAAAGAACTGCAAAAAGCCAAGCAAAGATAAGTAATGCTTTCCATGTGAACAACTAAGTAGCCCAGGATTGTTCAATTTGAGTAAAGAGAAGTCAGAAGCCTACAAAAACATAAATTGCATGGACATGGTAGAGAGCTGACCAGATTATTCACTGCCTCTGTCTACATGAGCACTGGGCATGATCAAGTTAAACCAAGAGATACAGGCTTGAAAGAAACAAAAGCCTGTGATTCATTGCACAGTGCTACACTGAATTGTGTAACTCCTAGTCAGAAGACATCGTGGATGCAGAGAGTTGTGTGGATTCAGAGGAAGAGTGTGCAAGGTGAATTATTAAATGTTACTAAATAGGAACCATATCAATACTAAATACCTAAATAGCTAAATGGTAAAAAGCTCAGGAACTCCTGTTAGCCAAGATACATCAGAGAACAAGAGAATACCTTGAGGGAGATTTATATCCCCTTACACTGTTTTTTATTCTTCTTCAGGCATCAGCATATGCATGCACTAGAGTCAGGATATCATGCTACATAGTGTCCCATAGCCTGAACCAGTGAAATTTCATGTTCCAAAATTTTCCAAAAGACAAGGCTGAGATTTCACAAAATTTGTATTGGAAAAAATTCTCTCTTCAGGGTGGAATTAAAATCTTAACTGGACAGAAAGACAGAAAAACACCAACACAGAAAAGCATAGATTCTAGGGTCTAGGACAGTCAAGCTTAATCTCTGCTAGTCTGTCATTTGTAGGGTGAGCAGCAACTTGAAAAACAGCTACTCTTTATATTTAAACATTCATTTTGCCACAGACAGTGTCTCCAGAGCTCAGAAGATTCCTGTGACAGCTCTAACAAGCTAAGCATTCAAGTCTGGGTTTTGTTGACCAGAATAGAGAAAAGTGAACAGTTACAAGCAGAGATAAAGCAAGGCTGTTGCCAGTAGTGTGATGGTGAGATCATTCACACAGCAATGAGGAGAATACCCGGACACTTAGGCACTGACTTCACCTGAACTCTGGTGGGGTGTGAATAGTGCCACAGGCAGCCAGACAAGCTCGTGTGGTGCTGCAGGAGAACTCTGATGCTGCACTAAG
>VZTN01026003.1:18629-32517 GCA_013400515.1 Erpornis zantholeuca
TTCCAGTGGTTCAAAGTCTTCGAGAGTATTTTTAAAACATTATGAGCTCCTGCAAAGAGTATTAAGCTCCTTAAATGTAACCATGGTACCATTAGATTGCTGCTCTGAAAACTTTTGCTCCATCTCCCTTTCTTGCACTCCCACTGGAAGATACTGATTCTCTGGTTCAGCACTAGCTGTGATTAATGAACAATTGCTACTGCAAAACCAGATTCTTTGTTTAAAATCCAAAAGTCTTAACTGAATTATGAACAGAAGCTTGTTTCTGATGTATCATTTGAACTGCTTGGTTAAATAACAATGCTGATAGCTGGGGTTTTTGGTTTTATGTTTATATGACGAGGCAGCATTTGGGACTGAGGAAATATATTACACTATATCCAATTAGGTCAGTAAAATGAAGCCAGGTGGCAGAAGATGAGACCATGATTGAAGTTTTTGCAGTGCTACGTCACATAAAAGTGTCATGGAAGCTCAGAGAGTACATAAATATCATTGAGGATGGCAACATTTGCTTCTTCAGAGGACACAGAAAAAATTAACATGAGCATATTTAGGTGTGTATCAAAGCTTATTGTCTGCCATCTGAAGAACAGAATGATGCAAGAAAAGAAATAAAGGGTTAAAACCAAGGCAAAATTCAAGACTGTTTCTGAAAGAAGGTAAACAAAAGACAACAAAGAGAAGTAGCAATGACAAGTGGGTTGATGTCACATACAGGAAAATTCAAAGACTATTCATAAGATTAGACAGCTGTAGGGTAGGAAAATACTATCAGTTGTTTCTATTAAATGAATTCTGTAGACCATAACTGTACCTCTAGTACTGATGCTTTATTCAACCTCCTCAAATTTTAGCAATTATAAAATCCATCCCCTCTTGAGACTTTTGGTTATCCACCTCTCCTCTTGTCAGTTTCTCTTAAATATTTTTTTCTTTTACTGAACAAATTCTGTGAGCATCTGAATAAAGGATGGCAGGTAAATAAGTTTAAAAAGGCACATCCTTAATTTGACCTTGGGCAGCCAACTCTTCCCAAAAAAACTCCCTGTGATCCTGTAAATTCCCCACCAGTGGCTGCTTAGCCATAGAAGTGTCTGAACTTTTTAGAACATTTTTTTTCCTTCAAAGCTTTCTCAGCCTATTATTATGCTTCTAAGAGCATTCCAAGCTGACACAACCTTGGTTGGGATGAATAGCTCCAAGACTACCTTCTATACAAATCCAATCAATTTGTATTTATTTTAATCAAAACACCATTGCTCACTTATCAAGCTGAACCTGCCAAGAAAGATTCTCTCTCAAAAGAAATTCTGCATCCTGGTAGGCATATTTCTATGCAGTAACTCACTCTAAAGGTTCAGTTCCCCATTTGATATGGAGATTGATTAATTTCTGTAAAGTATATAAGACAGAAAATGGCAGTTCATATTTTTTTTCAATCAGAACACCTGCAGAATTAGCACCTTTTTTTTTTCCCAAAATAAGTAAAAAATCGTATTCAGTTTTCTGATAGAAACTTTCTGGTAGCTCCCTTGACTACAGGGAGACATTTTTCTCCACCTCTGAATAGGGACTTTAAATGGATGCTTTTTCCTTTGTGTTTCCTTTTGGTTAGCTCTAAATGTGGGAAAGAAAACTTTCTATTGCTTGGTGCTTTGGCTGCTTTGAATACCACAAGATTTCACTTAGTCTTTCACAGCCCACGCAGGAACCTCTGTTCCACACAGTATTCCTAATACCCCTACACTATACCAAAGCTTTAACTATTGATCTTAACTTCTCAGTATTAGAACAGTGCATCATCATGTTTGATCAAGCTGAATGATTATGCTTTTGGCTGGCTGGTTGATTGGGGTTTTCTTACACAAGAGCCAGGGCACCTGTCATTTGTTGTTCACTTATAAATCAAACTTATGGCTGTGAGGAATAAAATTTAAGGATAGGAAATAGTCTTATGCTGGCTCTATAATCACTGAAAAGCTTGGGAGAATTGAATTTTCTACAGTAACTAATCTTTTCCTCTGGAGCAGACTGGTGTGGATCCATTAAGCAATGGGCAAGAAATAAACCTTAGAGTTTAATATTCCATGCCCCCAACTCTGGCACCTAATCAAGCTGTAAGTTTCAATAACTTATGCTTGGAAAATGTGCATTTCTTTCCTCAAACTGCCTTTGAAATATTGAACATTTCAGACAATGGCCAAAATTATTTTTTATGTTGGAAAGAGTAAAACAATCAAGCTGAAACATAAATGGAGGGGGAAGCAATAAATAACAAGCAAAGCACATGGACTTTGGTTACTTCTGCAGTGAAATAGGTATGGTAGCACTAATGAATTCCTCAAAACAGATAGAGAAGGTAAAATATTTTGGTTTAAATATGTACAGGTAAGTTAACATACACTAACAAATTCCTCCTTTCCCTTAATATATTTTCACATATTTTGAAAACAGAAAACTGGTAGCATATTTGGATTAATATATTTACCTTCAAATGCTACTCAATACAACATCAACAGTACCATAGGAAAGGAATGTTTCAGAGATGTTAAATTTCCCAAAGTCAGTGGCACAGCTAACTTCAGTAGGGGTGTAATTATACCAACACTTGGTATTTCTGAAGGAAAAGAAAATATTTCAAAAAGCCACACAGGCACTGCAGCAGAATCCAAAGTCCTATATTAGCTGATTAGTTGGTTTGTACAACCTATAGGAATATTTTGAATTCTGGGCAAGGAGGCAGCCACAGTCATTGTATTAAGCACAAAACTTTGTTCAGCTGGTTTCAGAAACAAAAAAATAAAACAGGGCAAAAGTCCAACCCCACTTTTTTCCAAGCTCTTTCTTATGAGGTCACAATACTGTCATCGTTTTCCATGGAAACCCAGAACCTGTCCCATCTATTCCAATCTCCAAAATAAAGAGCATGACTAATCTAGCATGTAACTCTTTTTTGTAGAAGTATTTCTGTAAATTCCTAATTATTAAGGACACTTCCCTGTCTGACCACTCAGGATCCACTCTGGCAGTCTTTGAATAAGCAAATCTTTGACCAGAAAGCAGACCACTATCTACCTTCCCATTTTCAAAATAAAAACCACATCTAGATAGTGCATTTTAACAAAACAATGCATTCTAACAAAGCTGTATTTACCTGAAAACATGAAAACCTGAAAATATAGATATATCTCAAATAGTAAAAACCTAATTTTTGTCTTCGTCATAAAGGTAGCAAATCTGCTAATAATTTTTTTCTGATAACCATAACTTCTTTCAGTCTTTCACTCAAGACCAAGTTAAGATTATTTTCATCTACTTTTTTTCTGTAGTGCACCTAAGGGTAAAATATCTTCAGTAAGCCTGATTTCCTCTCACTGACTGATAATTTATTTATAACAGTATAACTGCTTCAGTGCATATTTCAATACTATCTACAATTGCCTCACTATAAACATACAATAGCCAAATGGAAAATAGCTACCCTTTGAGACTGATTTAATTTCAAGAAAAATCATTACTTCTGAAAGTCAAATTAATATGAAAAGATGCATCTAGATGACCTTCAGAGGTCCTGTTCAACTTCTATGATTGTATGATTGCATAATTTTTGTTCCCCAAACAACTGTGCAGATCTGGTATTTATTGTAGAACAACAGAAACATTTTTTCTTTTCTGAAATGGTGCTCAGGCAGTTGAACAGGATGCCAGGGAAGGGGTTGAGGCACCATCCCTGGAGGTACTTAAATGATGTGTGGATGTGGCACTTCGGGACATGGTTTAGTGATGGACTTGGCAGTGCTGAGTTCGTGTTTGGACTCAATGATCTTAGAGGTCTTTTCAAGCCTAAATGATTCTATGATTCTTTGATGCAGTGCCTAAGAACAGATGCTAAAACACTATTATCATTGTCATTACTGTTATTTGCTTGACTGTTGAAAGGCAGAGTTCACTGCTTTGACTGGTTTTGCCAGAATATATGGATTTCAAAACAAATGCTTTAAAATTGTGCTTATTGTAAGTGAATTTTGCATGCTGTAGTGGTTTAATACGTTTCTCTTAGCCATATTTTACCATCTTGCCACAGAGAGCTAAAATGTTTAGCCTGATGGACTGAAAATCCCAAACACCCAAACAAAGCTTTTCAAATTTAAGAATGCATTCTGCATATATTGCTTGATTATACATATATATATGCTGATTTACACATACAAATGTCTCCCACATGAACAGAAAATAATGAAATATATTTCAATTCTCTATTTTAAAAGCATAAAGGAAAATTAAATCTTAAATTCTTGATTTCTGATTTCTTAAGTTTTCTAAAAAAATTGAAAGACAGGCTCTTCTGCTGATTGGTAGTTTTATGATTTTTGAGCTCCAGTCAACATACGCTACTTTGGCTGTGTTTTTATGATTAAAAAATACTCAGAAATGCTCATTGATATTCAAGAATGAATGTCTTCAAACTCTGTAAATACAGTTATCTTGCAATCTGTGCACCACAAAAGATAAGGCTTTTATTATTTTTGGGTTAAATTTGAGTTCTTTGAATGTGCAGGCCAGAAAACAATTGGTGTATAGTAATTTCAGTCAACATATAGGTAACAAAGTAAAGGTAACAATGTGTGTCTGAACCAATATTTCAGGGTAGCCCTGAAAATTTTAGGTAATTAAAATAGCCCAAGCACCTGAAGAAATAATTTTCCTATATATATATTTTTAATTACTCACATGAAGCTGATCGAATAAAAATCTCCATATCTCTCTAAAAGATAAAAAGCTATGAAATGCCATTCACTGTCCCAGAGATATTTAATCTTCATGTAAAAACATCTGTTGGACAAGAAGTTTGATCATCTGTCACAATAAATGTATTCAAATATTTTATAATGAGAGAGGATAAGTTAGAAACACTTTATTTTATAGAAAATTGTGACTAATGTCACTAAGAGTAACAAGTTGGATGAAATAATAAAAAACTCTCAGAGAATTAATTCCTAAAGCAAGCAACACCACCTTTTATTGTGCACTATACTCCAATATTGCTTTTTGAAGGATATCATGCCAATGTTTCACCCATGGTTCTACTGCCAAGTTTTAATTAGCTACTGCTCTGAGCAAAGCTGGCAAAGAGAATTCCAAACTTAATTCATCACTTTAAATAAGTGAGTAAATTCAACATATGGGCCAACTCACTACCAAACTTCTGTCCCATAACTGTCATATACTGCATGTGCAATTAAATTTAGCATAAAATAAACAAAGTATCATAGTGTGCCAGATTTAAACCTTTAAATTCCCTTCTCTAACACTGGATATTAATCAAATGCCAGTAAACATTCAAAAACAAAATTGGTTTTAATGAACTGCACCAAGATATTTTTTAAAAAAGAAAAAGTCAGCTAGCAATTAGTTTTTAATTGCATGTCTCCATGTCATTTTAATTAGCAGATTATCATTTTTTGTTTGGCCTATCAGTTTCTCAGCATGATTGGTTTTGGTTCATACTATTTTAAGATAATTCAGTGTTACATTTTTCAGATTGGTTACAATTTAGTTATTTGATTACAGTACATTACTCCAACCAGTAGCAATCCCAAGAGAACTAATCATCAAACTAGAGTTGTGTACACATTGAGGGTATGCTGTGATTTTTTCTGATACTTTACTGAACATCTAAATCATATTACATATTATGAGCTAACTGAAGAGTTCCATTTAATAACATAATCACAATAATTATTAAGTTCTACTAAAGATGAATGAAATAATTAGCATTAAACATCTACTTATTTATGGTTTGTTCACATGCTACATACAGTAGAATGCTGTGGCTGCCTTTAAAAACTGTAGCTATAAGAGCTATATAAAGTAGTTCAAAAACAATAATAACAATAAAAAACCCAAAACAACCCAAACCCAGTCTCAAACTGCAAATAATCATCTGGGGAAGAGAAGTACAACAGAAAGGGATGTTTGGAATGTGATCTATAGCATTAAATATAGAGTAGGCAGAACAATTCTGTTCAGCCTCAGAAGGGCAGATGCTGCTCGTGCATGCATCCCGCTGTGCCAGTGTGGGAAAGGAAAAGTGTAGCCTCAGAAGGGATGAAGTTTACCTCTGGCTCTGCCCCTTGCAGCAGCCATTCACTGCAGCTTGCAGGAGAGTTCTCACATGAATGCTGAGGGCTTGTATCAAAAGTAGGTGACATGAGTAGGGGAGCCAGTTTGACTACTGTGGGTCTCCCCTTGAAAACACCATTTGAGCAGCAAGAGGTAATGCAGGTGGTAACAGGGTATAGGGCTTTCCTGTGCAGCAAATGCTACAGGGAGAGAGCTGAAGGAGCCACTCTCAAGTGTAAGGAACCATGCTTCTCACAGGCCTGAGAAGGAGCTGCTGGAGTTAGCAGAAGCAAATGTGTATTTTGATGATGTTGGCATAGCTCAGGACTTTGTTATTTCCATCCTCCTTTGTCTTCCTTATAAAACCTGGGTCAACGAAGGAATAGGAAGTTCCTGGAATTCACAGGAAATGCCATCAAAACAAAAGACATTTTTGATGCAGTATATCTAGTATTTAACCTGAGCAAATGAAGAACCTACTGTTTATTTCCTCTACATTCTTTCTCTCTGCAGGAGCAAAATAATGTCACAAAGAAGAACACCTGATTTAACTGTTTACCATAGACGGTTAGGTGAGATTTAGCCCACTATAAACAATATTATAAGATTAGATACTGGATCTCACATATTGGATTTAAAAACAGCATTAAAATTCTCTTTACATTGAACCTGGAGCAGGGTCAGCATTCTGATGCACAGGAAGAAAAGCATCCATATCTACTCAAATGATGACCTAAATATACATGTTGATAGTGATGTACAAGAAAGAGAGATCAATTAGAACAAAATGTTCTTACAGACAGACTTACTGGTAACACTGGATTGTTCAGTAAAACAGAAGCAAAGAACTTCAATATTACCCCAGGAATTACTGCAAGCAAAACAAAACCTGTGTAAATTATCTTCATGAATGACATTGAAGAGTAATCTTGGCATTTTTAAAGAAAGGGAACGTATATGAAATCTCACCTGCTGGTAGAGAGAAGGAAAAATTTCTGCTAGATTTCCTTTATGGTCCATAATTACATGCTACTCAAACTCCATTGCTGTGCAATAAATAGACCCCACAACTGAAACTCTCACCTCTTAGAATCAATAACAATTTAGCTCTGTGAGCTTTTCTTAAGAAACTTCTTAAGAAAAAGTTCCTTAAGAAAAAATAAAGATTTCTGAGTAACACGATTCTCTTCTTATAAACAATGCTGACTTTATTTTATCTAAGAGACTTAAAAGATAAGTAGGTTTCACCACTGTTGGCTTCAAACCATCAGAAACCACTGTTATGTGCTTTTAAGCTCACTTCTTGTTTTGCTAAATTCAGCAATTGTTACTACATGATTACAAATTGATGTATGAACAGGCAACAGGCTGAGATCCTTTGTACTTGGAACAAGGTTGCCTCCTCCCCAAGCAGTGCACAATCTAAGCCTAAGATGAGACTAAAGATAGACTGGAAAATATGAAAGGCATTTCCAGAAGGGCCAAGGAAAAAAATAGAGTCCTCAAAGTATATATGCCCTATCATTTAAGATATTTCTGCATTTTCCTGACAACATGAACCCATGATTTCTCTTTGTCATGCCATCTCATGAAGCTTGAGATGTCCAGCAAGACAAATCATAGTATTCATGGCCCCCCAAAGCTGCCTCCTCGTTCTGCCCTGCTGCAAGTCCTGGCGTGGAACACAGCTGCTGCAGCAAATGTCTGCTTTCTCACAGTGCACTCACTGCTCCTCACAGCACTGCCTTCCGTGGGTACCTGTGATGAATTGAGTGTAACCCATTCCCCACTTTTTCACTGCTTTCAAGGTGTGGGCTGGGTTAGGTGCAAGTATCTTGCTGTAGAGCAGAAAGAGCAAAGTGCCGCTCCTAGCTCTGCTTCTCCAAGTGAAGGGTCTGGTTAAGGTGGATCAACCACTAAGAAACTTCTCTTTGAGCTATGACTTCTGTTTGTCCCACGCATGGACAATAAAACTTCTCAGGCATTTGGGGATTTCTGGAGCTGAAAAGCACTAAAAGTGTCAAGTCTTATAGTCCTCACTCAGTCACAGCTGACATTAGTGATAGCTTTGATAAGAGATTTTCCTAAATAAAAAGAACAGATTTATTTCATAACAAATGCATGTCACTTTTATTTATTTTCAGACCAACGGGAAATTGCAAAAAAATCCCTAGTAATTAAAAAAAAAAAAAGTCTGTTCTGAGTCTAAGAGAAATTAGCAGTTTTATAAGGTAAAACAAATACCTGCTTTTATAAACGGAATAAAATTGTAAATATTGAAAGCCTTATTCAAATTTAAGTGCCACAAGATTTGTAGAGACTGGCACAGTTTTCTATAGAAGTCGTAGCAGAATGAATTAGTTTGGAATGTAATACTGACATTTAAAAGTAAATAAGAAAGACGACAATATATTTCACAATCAGCAAAATCTTCATAGATGTCAGCACAGGAAAAAATAGAAAAGACATATAGATCATGATTACATAACTGAATATATTTTTTAAATACTTGCTTCTATATAGAATTGGATCATGTTGTTTCACTGATGAAAGTACCTGCATCTTTTCCCGTACCTTGATATTGTCTGCAAGATCTCACACCATTTGGATCACAGAACAGTGATTAAGTCAAAACCAATTGGTTGACCACCTTCTCCACAAAAGGAAACATACCCACTCTCCATAAGAAGACTTCTCTGTCCAGGCTTAATAATCATAATATTTGTAATAACAGAAAGAAGATTTTAGTTACTGATACAATGGACCCAAAATAAGTAGGAATTTATAGCTGTCTCCCACTAAAACCTTGAACCAACAGTGAGTGGGATGTCACCCAACTAACTGCTGAACCAAAACCACACTAGAATATCCTGGGCCCTATTTCTCTTTCCTATGAAATCATGAACAAAGATTAATGCTGAAACAAATTGGCTAATGAGGAAAGAGACAATGAGATTCTGATCAACAGTAACCGAATAGGAAAAGTTCTGGCAGCAGCCTCCCTTCAGAGGGCTTCAGCTCAACATCTTCCTCCAGTTTCCACTGAAAAAGCAATTATACATTGAAGGCTATAGCAGAACAGACTTGCTTTTAGGGTATTGGAAATGTTTTGACATGGGTTCTAAACAAAACATGTACAACACATACAAAGCCATGCAAAATCCTGCTTGGTTTAATGTTTCAGTACAAACTGGGAATCCAGCCCACATTAACTGAAAGGTTCACATAGTTTTTGTATGAACTCGGGCCAAGATGTGTTATGGTTTCACATCAAAACCTGTCAGAAATGTGTGGGTTTTGCATGGCTGCAGTGTGAAATTGGGTGAAACCAGTATTTTACTTGGAATTCCGGGATCCAGCTGAATTCAAACACAAACCAAAATTCAATGAACATAAAGGCAAGTAGATTAAAGCCTTTTTCAAAAAATATATAAACTCACCACGTTTTTCACAGCTATGAATGGAACTTCTTTTTCAGATCATCCAACACTGATCAAATGTCAAGGAGAGATTTCAGAAGTCTCAGTGGACTTTGAAAAACCAGAGCTTCAATAAGCTCTGAAACAGTTCCATTGAAACTGGTGTAAGTACATCTTGTGGACAACACCACGCAAGCTGCAGTGTTACTTTCACAGTCTTTTCTTAAATTGCTTGGAAAAGAAATTAAGCTGAATTATATAACTATATTTTACATGTAATCGAGAATATTTGTTAACACACCCACAGACAACACATCTGCCCCCAGTCATGACAGAAGTTTCTAAAGTTACCAAAGTTAATGTAATTGCTTCTTAAGGAAAGACATGAACACAAGGGAACAGAAAGACCAGAATATGATTTAGAGGAAGTGACAGACTTTGACTACTGCCTAGAACCTTATGTAGACACTTAGACCTATGAAGGAAAGATAATAAAATGGCAGTCCAAATGTAATAAATCAAAAGGACAGGACCTTATCTCTTTTTATGAATTTACCTGCAGAGAACAGTCCTGCAAGATTCAGGCTAGGAAAAAACTCAGTTTCATACTGACACAGTCATATGTTTTAAATGCTGGTATACTGCAATGAAGTATTCTAAAACCATTCCATGAATACAGGAATAGGAATACTAGTTTACAAAATGAAAAATGTGGCTTATTTGATCCAACTCATTAAAAAACCAATTCAAAACAGCATAAATATTGAGACTGCAGAAAAAAAAAAAGCTCTCAAACTGAGTCTATATGTGAAATCTGAATATGTGCTAGAGGGTGGTACATAGCTTCTTTGTCAAGTTAAGAGAATTGTGGTATAACGGGACAGAAGTTATATGATTTAGGTTAATTACCAACTTCAGTTTTTAGCTGTAAGAAATATGTCTTGGATTAACTGAGGTTAAATTTATGCTGCTAACCCACCTTAAAACCAAACTCCTAACACAATTTAAAAGTATTTATTGTCTCATATTCATCAATATGCATTAAGAAGTCAACTATGATTTGCTTGCTATCACTTTTCATACTTGTATTTAAGGGGCAAATACTGGATAAGGAGAGAACAGGTTGCAGCAAATACAGATAAATTAGATGTTTTCAGAGGGACTGGACATGATAGGCTGCATTTTAGAATACTGTATCAAACTGCCAATGAAAACTCAAAGCCATAAGCAGCTCTCTTTAAAAAGCCATGTCAAACTATTGAAAGGTGCTTTTGAAAAATGAGAGAAGAAGGACATAGAATGTAAACCAAATGGCATAAGTTCAATATCCAGAAAAACACTGAGATAAACTAAACTATTGATAAACTATAAACACATGAAAGGTAACATTCAGAACAGATCTGAACCCTATAATTCACACCAGAGTGAATTATAATGTATTTCAACAATGTACTCTGAAAATCAGAAATCTCTCTAAACTGTGTAGAGCAAGAGATATACTAATTGATATATATTATGGGAAGATTGGTTCACTGTGAAAAAAGTTTCCATTGAAAAAAATTACAACACTAGCAATTTTGTACTATATTGTGCAGCTCTGTTTTTACAATTTTACTTCAAAGCTGTCAGACAATGAAAACAAGAGAAGTGCTCAGATTACTTCTGCTTAGGGAGATAAGAAGAAGAAAATATATTTCCTCATATCAGCCCAAGAACTGAACTTTGCAGAAGTTTGTGGACACAAAAATGAGTTCCCTCCTCTAATGGAGAGAGCTTCCATAAAATGTAAAGACACCATGATATCCCTGCAGAAACAGAAATATAGGCTCCCCTTGAATGTCTCCCTCACCAAAGTTCAGCACATTTCAAGCAGAAAGAGCACAAGAGCCAGCTGACATTTAGTGATGGTTCACAGCACTGAAAAGCTTCTACAAATGCCATTTCTACACACAGAACCTGACTAAGGAGGAAAAAAATATTGTTTGTTTCTCCCTCTGTCCATTAAAGTATAACATCAACATAAGCAGATTGTTTCTTATCCAGTGGGTTTCTTTCCTTTGTTTGCTTCTGTAGCAGGTTCTAAACATTTTTGTGGTTTTATGTTAAGTAACCAAGGACGGTAAGAATTTTCATGCAACAAACCGCAAACTCCACAATGCACATTCACACTTGGTGTGCATCACTCTGAGAGCCAATAAACTAAGAAATGAGGGGAAAAATTACACTGTGCTGTTTGATCTTTGCCCTGTGCTTATTCTAGCAGAGGACTTTTCAAATCCACACCTAGAGACAGTATAACCACACAGCTCTGGTCAAAGTGCAGGAAGACAAAGACTCTCCCCGAGGACTAAACCAGAGATGCACATTTTTATATCTGGTTATATCTCTATGTTATAATTATGAAGCACACCAGAGGTATATAATGCTTTTTCACACTCAGACAATCTGAGTGTTCTGTTTAATTGCTGCAGAATTGATCCTGATAAACAGAGTTGTGAAACAACTTGTTTCTACTGTGCGCTTGCCATGAGTGCTTCAGTACCAGGAATTCACTCAATCCATTGCCTGGGCTTTCTAAAACTAAAGCCCTGGCAAATTGCTAAGGTCCTCTGCTTTTTAGATACTATATTTAGACAGCAGCAAGTTTTCCACTTTATTTTTTTTACACTGTATCATTTCAAGCAAATATCCAAAATCAGAGAATGCACCATCTGGAATGCAGTTTGCCTAATTGGTGCTCCCTGTGGCACTCATGAATCATGTGCTCTGGGATGAGTGTTCACAATTGGGTTTTATGTGCATAGTACCTGGGAGGATTTTTTTGACACTGGCATCATGAAAATTAGTAAGATTTATTGGAATGAAGGCAAGCCTGAAGAATTAAAAAAGTCTTAACAATACTTAGTTTAATCTTAATGTCCCCAATTGTGTAAAGAAATTATGTCCAAAAGGTTTCTCCTTCTTGCATTTTCTGTGTTGAAATCTAATAGTAGCCTCATAAAATGGAAAGACTAGGTAAGTGGAATGAAAAGATTTTAATATATTGGTTTTAATATTCCTACTTTGATCAAGAAAGTTCCCACAATGCTATAGATATATCTGTATCCTAACTATATATAACAGATCTAAACAGATATCTAGACTTATATCTAGTATTTATATCATAGTAGAACCGATAAACCTTTATCTATGGCCTCTATTATTGATATTTTTAGTTCACTCAAATATTTTAATTCTCAGTATCTAGGGCAATGGAATGAACCCAAGCAAGCTGGTACTCCCTGAAGAAAATGCAGTTCTAGGTTTTGAGGAAAAAGAACACACCTTCTCCTATGTTTCAGTTTTATCCTTGATAATGCATTAAAAAAATAAAGAAAATTAAAGTGAGCCTTTACAACAAGTTCAGAAAATCAGCTGCTGGTCATTAACTTTCCCTCATAATTGTTTTGATAAGAACTCAAGTAAAACAAAGTAGTGGAAGTATAATTCTGGATTTTAGAGTCAACTCAAAAATTTGGAGGTATGTTTTTACTGGTGTTTTCCAAGTCAGTATTTTATGCAGAATGCTTGATTCTGGTGAGGTTCCCCAGAAAAAAAGTCAACAGAATCCTGCTTTGCTTTTTTTAGCTCACTTGCTTACTGAATTCCTCAGCAGCTGCATTCCTAAATCTGCAGTTCATGCCAAAGGCTGTCACAAGGTCAGGCTTTCAGTATCCAGTGCTGCACAGGCATCCTGCTAGACCATGCTGGGGTTTCAGTCCCTCTTATGTTCCAGTATATTTAGCTTTCACTACCAATACAGGTCTCACTGAGCATTCAGGCACAACTGGGACAAACGTGTGAACAAGTGTGTGAAAGGAAATGTGATACACACATCAGTCCAGCAGGCAGAAAAGCATATTCCATAATGACAAGAAATTAGAGTGTAAAAAAAACCCCAAAAAACTCTTGTCCTACCTTATGATTTGGTTACAATTTTTTCCAGGCCCACTTAATAACTGCATGGATTCCTTCTGGAGCAGTGGAGAGCCATGTCCACACTACTGCTTTCAGAGATGACCAGAGTCCAAATAGGGTCCAGAGACACCTCAGCTGTGCCCTGCCTTTCTGTCTTGAGGAAAAGAAAACAAAAAACAAAACAAAAATAAACCCCAAAGAAACAAAAAATAAACCCCAGACAACCAAAAAGCACCAATAAAACAACAACTAAAAAAAACCCCAAAACCAAAAATGAAAAACCAAAAAAAACCCACCACCAAACTAAAGCAGGGGGAACCAAACTGCACTGAAAAGAAAACTTCACGTTAGTTCAAATGGCCAGCAAGCCAAAATCAAACATCTTT
>VZTN01026006.1:389-24563 GCA_013400515.1 Erpornis zantholeuca
ATAAAATACAGCTTTGACAAGCAAGACTTATTGTATAATTGCTATAAAAATGCAAATACTTTTGGATACAAAGTTGAAAAGCTGAAATGAATCTGTATAGATAGGTAAGAAAGAGCAGTAGATGGGAATTTTGTGTGTTCAAATTAAGTAAGTTTTTCTTAATGCATCTTGCAACATGTTTTGCTTCCATATCCTTTGGAGAAGGTATATAGCATCTATTTTTTCTTGTAGGTAAAACTATAATAAGCTAAAGATAATTTTGAATGTGAGATTTTTATTGGTGTTCAACAAGCACCTTTGACTAATAGTTGTGAACCAGTCTGATTAGTAATTAACAATCTGATCCCCTCAAACACAGAGTGCAAACCCCAGTGGTGTTGCTTTGTGATAAAACTCTGTTAGGAGAAGACAAGTAACAGTTTCTTGCAATCTTTCTCTATTATTTCTCAATTGCTTTTTTTATATCTCTGTTGGGTTTTTTTAATAATGCACCTGAGGAGTTGCATTTACTTGCCCGTGCCTCTAGTAACCAGGGGTTTACTGATGTGTGCATAAAACTTGAGTTGTGGAAGAAAGCATTCTGAGCTGAAATCGGCAGCAGAAGCCTCACCTGCTGACAATGTGNAGCTGTGTAAAGGATTTCTTAGGGAAAAAGCTGTGCTTTCTTTCCAAGTGTAATCCAGGCTGAATTCCTTCCTGTCAGTAAATTGCACTATACATAATTCAATTTATGTTGTATTTCCTAACTTATCATTGGATCAGAGTAGATAAAATAGCTGTGGGTGGATACATCTCTTATATTAACAACTCACTTTGGAATATGGTTTCTCAGCTTAACTCTATTTATAAGTCCTTTAGTAATTACAGTTTTATTGAGATTAGTCTTGAAGCAGACCACTGTTAGTCAAGTGAGGAGGTGTTAGCAGTGGCTGTTGCTGGCCTGAGAGAGTTTCAGGTGCAGGGCATTCACTATGATTTAAACTTTGAGAGCAGGTGCAGTCAGAGCAAGATGTCATCTGATAAAAACCACAAAAAAACCCGCAAAAAGCACCCAAACAAAAAAATCCAAAAAACCCAAACCAAAAAAAATTAAAAAGGAAAACCCCTCCTACTTTAAGAAAAGGTAGTGGGATATCACACACAAAGAATCTAGCCAGATTTTGGATAGTGATTTAAAAAAAAAAAAAATCCACAAACAAAACCCCCACCAAAATGCCACAAAAACATGGAAGTGAGACAGATGTTGATTAAATGATATTTTTGGTTGATCATTAAGTAGACAGGTTGAAGGGTTGCATTTAGTAGGAACAATGTCTGGTTGCCTTCTGTCACATGGCCATTTAGGGAGAAATCTCTTCTAGGCTTGAACCGAAGAAGAGGAAGATCTCTTCTATATATGCATAGGTATTTTCTAGCCACAGTAAATCATGTAGCTGTTTACTCTTAATTCATCAACAATGTGATGGGATGAAGATGAGAAATAAAGTATGAAATGCTGTATAAGAATATTTCATTGACTTGAATACATTTAATATGATGCTTCAATCTTCTGTGAATCATAATAATAGGCGCAGAAAAATCAGAATAAACAAGCTAAAGACTCATCTGGGAAGATGACCCTATTGACTTTTTGTGCTACAGAATGTATTTTCCTGCTGATCAGAAAAAATTTTTGCCAAACTGTTTTTTTCCAGTCTTAGCTGATGCAGTTAATTCTCTTAAGTAGTATTGCAAACAGCAAAATTTTTTTCATCAACTTCCATGAGTCAATTTTTTTTTTAGGAAAAATACTCTTCTCTGTCCTTGTGAACTAACACTTAAAACTTTCTAGAGGATGTTGGAATACATTGATGGATATGAATATGAGTTGTTATGAGTAACAAGAGGTCTGCTTCATATATTGCTAAGTATTAGGCATAAATTGAAAAAATAAATGCTTTTTGCTTTAAATGAGAGAAAACAAGTGGAAACAAATATATATGTCTTTTATCCCTCTTCATTCCTCATAAAATTAGTACAAAACAAGACCATAAAATTAGGAGAGAAATTAAGAAGCTTTCAGAATCTTTCTATACAGGGTTAAAGATTTCTGTGCTTAATGCAATTTTGCAGCTTTTCATCTTTCATTACTCCCAGCCACAGTCTGTATTGATTGGAAAAGTCTGCATATATTTAACATTAGACAGTTCTAGAATTGCACATGTTCTTAAAGAGAAAAATTTTAAGCAAAACTTCAACCCACAATGTTTTAATCCAGTAATTTAGGATCAAAATTGAAGGTTACTGGAAGTTAATGCAGCATTTGCATTTTTCATGCTTTTCATTCGTTTAGAAAGTTTGTTCCTGTAACATTTCAGGCATTCAGAAATGATGCAAGCAGTCTGCAGTCCCTAGTAAATCCCCAAGAAGCTGGGAGATTTCAGGTATCTTCAGTTAAGCTGCCAGGTCCGAGAGGAATGACAGACATTGACCTTGAGGGAGAAGTCCCTTGAACACAACAGAACACAGGTCTCAACGGTGTTTGTGTGCTCATGAAGCTGCAGCAATGTCACCTCTCTGTACTAAATAAGTGTTGCTAGGAATCTGATGACAAAAGATATCATGAATCAACTTTAAGGTGGATAACCATGGGAGGACAGAAGACAGTTCTAAAGCAACCAAAAATTGGAAAGGAAAACAATGCTGACCATATGGACTTCAGTAATGTGCATGAAATAAATGTCCAGGAAGGGATTTGATCACTCACAAATGACACCTCCTTGTGAGAAAGAAATATCAAAAAAAGGTTTATGAACTTACCAGCTAAACACTGAAGAATCTGACCTATTACTTAGAGATGAAAGCTTTAAAAGTACAGAACATATTTTCTCCCTCGCCTTGTGGCTGAAGTATCAGTTTCTTGTTTCCAGAATGGCTTGTGCATTTTAAATGCCTTTGTATAAAACCAGAAATAATATGGGAGAAATTATTCCAGTAATATGTATGTTAGTGGTAGAACATGCCTTTAAACTACTGGATAAAAGGCATGTACCCAGCCTCCTTTTTCATATTTTAAAAAGACAGTGGCTATGACTCTTTGTTGCAAAAAGTCCAATCCTGTCTGTATATGTTGGGCATAAAAGCTAGTCCTCCCATGTCTCTGGCTGAAGTAATTTAAAAAGCTGCTGTCCCCAGCTGTCCATTAATATATGTGAGCATATGCTTTGACTCAAACATATATAAGAATATAACTAGCTGTCTAAGACAACCTAAGCTTTCAGTATGGGTTTACTTAACCCAGTCTCAATAGTGGTTGAGGTGGTTAGCGTCACTGGCTTGATGCAGATGCAGTTCACTGTGCATCTGGCTGGTTTTCTCTAACAAAAGGAAGAATGACAAGTTGGGAACAGTGATGTCTTGTCCTCCTGTAGGTTTCATAGTATTTCCCTATTGGGTCAAATATTTCAAAGGACTTGCTCACATTTTTTAGGCTCCAGCATGAAATATGGAGAGTGGTAGTCCACACTGCTGTGTTCTAATTTGGCTTCAGACACTCAGTCCTGGACATCAGCAAAGACACTTTTAAGGACTAGGGCGCAGACTTGCTTCCAGGCTCACGAATAGGGATTATTTATTTAGTTGTATGTTTTCCTCTAATTCAAACCCATCACTGTTGCTGAAAGTAAAAGATGAACTTGTTTCAGATTTAAAAGTTTGCTTCATTTATTTTTCATTAATTATTATCCAGTACTTCTTAAAGCAAGTTGTACAAAGATTGTAAGCTATGGACACTGTGATTATGTGGACCCATGAGGGAGAAGAGCTGTCATCTGATTTTCACAGGAAAGGAACACTGCTCTTTTCTGAGGCATAGTTAAAAATGAGAAATTAAATTGATTGGATAAGATTAAAAAAACCCCAAACATATAGATAGCATAATTTTGAAGTAGGTGCTGTTTATGTTATTCTGTCCAAAAAGTAAGGAATGTTAGGATAGTTTGAGATCTAAATGAGGTAATCTCTAGGAAAAAGAACCCCATCGTATTTGTTAAACTATATAAGAAAAAAAATCAGAAGATAATATGGCTTTGTTCACGTATTACATAAAGAAGATTAAGGATGGGAAACAAGCTGCTTAAACACTGTAAACTAATTAGTTCAATGAATTGTTTTCCTGAGGTTCATGAGATGTGAAACATTGGCACCAGTGCATGAAATACACCCTGCCTCAGTGCTCTTTTCAATTTATTTTTCTGTTAGGTCATATATGTATATAAAAAAAGAGCAGCCAAAAAGAAAGAGGTTATAGAGAGCGACCAAAGCCTGTCAGATGATTGAAGCTGACATTTTGTCATCTTAAGCCTGATACAGGAGGGCCCCCTTCTAATGTCGTGTATAAATACCAGCTTCATTTTCTGCTCTCATAGGCTCCACTGCTGAAATGATGTCGTGACAAGGCCCAGAGGGATTTCTGTTGTTGCCCTGTGCCCAGCTCCATGCTAAGCTATGCACAAGTGAGCTGACAAGTTGCTAATTAGTTCAGCCAGCATTGGGGTGACTGGAGGGAGGCAGGCAAATGGGGACACCGCATGGGCTGTGACTGTGTGCGTGGCAGGAAGCCGGCTGGACAGGGAACAGCCATGACAGGTGTTAGGCACTGTAAGTGTTTCAGCAGCTCTGGATTTCGGTCTTTGTCAGTTAATACATGAATGGGGTAACAGGCCAAAGCACGCAAGTATTCCAGATGCTCTTTAGAACATATATTTGTCTATGTGCTGAAGTAGCTTTATACTAGGAAGCTAGCAGCTTTAAAAAAAATGTGATTATTTATCATTATAATTTGATAAATGTAACATGATATGTCATATTTAGTTTGTTAAATTTTTTTGTTGTGCACCATACCTAAACACTTAATCAGAGGTGCCCAGTATTGTCAAGTCTGTAAGAAGTTTGTTCTTGATATCAAGCAGACTATAGCAGATTTTGCCACCCTACAGAAATACAGCGATATAGATTCCTCTTTTTTGAGGAGTATAGGATTTTGTGGGATATGACCATATGGAACACAACATAAACTCTCATATAAGATGAGAATGTCAGAGAGTAATGCTTGGGGGTGCCTGCATAAGTATAAGAATAGTTTTGCTTGGAGAAAATGAGGAGGGAGAAATCCCATTGTGATTATAGGTTATATTTTTAATAGTGCTGAAATACGGAGGACTATGAACATTTCAATTTAGACAATAGCCCAAGGGCTTTTAAGTAATATCTGAGGGGCATTGAATATATTGCAGAGATAACACAATAAGGACAGAGTGGATACATCATTAAGATGAGACTTCATCATCTGGAGAAGAAGGGAGGAGGAGATGTGACTTTTTCCTGTGGGTTTTGTAATGATTTTTGTGTTCCATGGGACAATGTGACATCCTGCTGTATGTAACCAGTGCAGAATTTGGAAGCTGTTAATGTTTACATTATTACTTATGAAAAGAAGTCTTGTCTAACTTCCTTTTTTTTTTTTTTCTCTAATGTTTTTCATGAATAAAAATTGTCTTGCAAATGCTATGTCTTATGTGGCAATCACCTGATGTGCTTCAGGTTGAATTTCTTAAGTATGCTTCTGTGGAATAGGGGTTTGTTTGAAAAACATAGCAATTGGTTTGGAAAGGCAAAAAAGGAACCAGGGAAGGGAAGGGAGGAGGGAGAGACTCAAAATCAATTACTGTGTCATGTCCTACTTTCTAAAGCTCCCTGGTAATGTCCTGTTTGGCATCAGACGTACCTAGCAAGTTCTGCAGCAGCATCTGCAGCAAAGAAGCATGTTGGTTGAACACAATTCCCTTCTTGGCAAAGAAACAGAGGACAGGGGTATGTTTATGTTTCAGACCTTTTATTCCCACTCAGTCCTTTGATTTTTAGCTGTCAAGGTCAGTACATTTGTCTCCAAAATGAAAACAAGCCTGGTAATCTTGGTAGCATGGGTTCTGCTCAATTATGGCTTTTAAATAGGCAAATCAGATTCTAATTAGCACCACAGTTGGAACAAAGTGCTATTTTTATTACTCTCTACAATGCTTTTCCTTACATATACACCCTGTAGTTACAGATGTGTTATACAATATTTGTTTTTCTTGGTCACAAAGGTACCTTTTGTTACTTATGATTTCTGAAGTTACCAACCTGAGAAATATTATAAAATTGCTGTTTGCAAAAACATGAACAAGAAGCACTTGTCAGTTTTATGTTAGACCCCATGAAACAAGTATCTGCCTAGTGAGGAGCATAATTTCCTCCCTGTAAAGGTGACAATATAACCCCATATTTTCCCTGGAAAGGTGATAGAAAAGATGTATTTGTAGTTGGCAGTTAAGAAGAAATACAGGAGTGAAAGCTCTTGGTCTTAATCTGACATTTTCTTCAAAATCTGGAGCTACTATATGGCCCAATGCTGTGACTGATTTTGTTGTGTGTTTCTAAGAAACACATTTTGTGTTCCTTCCATTAGGATGTATTGTTTAATATTGCTTAGTAATACTCCCTTGGAAGAACATATGGTACATAGTATTCTATCATGTCAATAAGAAACAAACCGTAGCTTCTTAAAAGTAATATATTTCTGTTTAAAATGGTATCTGATGAAGAATGAGCTAATCTACTGAGGCATAGAAGGGAATAAAACCTCAGGCCTTTTTTCAGATATAATTAGATACTTAGGGACCTTTATGGGTTCCAGAAGTAAACCAGTGTGACCCTGTCCTATTTATTAAGACTGATGAACCCTTGTTAGTGTGTTTACCATTTCCCTCTTGCATTATTGCTGTTTTACAAGCTGTCTAAAAGTTTGGAATTTTTGTGCTATATATTTTTTTACCATCTGTCTTCCATGACTCTTTCCACAAAATGTATTTGTTGTGGGATCCTCAGAAATTTTTAACTACTTGATGGTTCTGGCTTCATCCATTATATAGTCTAAATTTTTTATTGTTTTCCATACATCTCTGTAGATATGTTCTGAAATTTACAAAACCTTTTTTGACTAATCTCATAGGCTGAGCTGCACACTGAAATCATACCAGTGTTTGTTGCTAATAATTCTGAGTAAACCTCTGGGAATCGGGTCCCTTCTTAATGGCTTTGGAAAAGCAACTAAAAATTTAGTTTCCTCTGAAGACTATTATTTACTTTATATTTGTAACTCCAGGTTAGGGTAAAAGTTTTGTTCTGCATAGAGGTAGTGTCCACAAAACTGCTAGTTTAATTTTGGTTTTTGTTAATTTGAAGTGAGGAAGAGGGAAAGAGGGAAGGGACTGTATTTGGCACTGCAGTGTAACAAAATCAGCTGTGTAACGTGGTGCAAGTGGGTTTTTAGCTATGACATAATGTGTAGTGTTTCTATCATGGCATTGTATATCTGTCAGGCTTTTGGCAGTCAATTTTTTCTCTGTTTGAAGTCCTTCTCATGTATTTTCAGTGGGTACCGGTTAAAATGTCCAGAAATCCCTCTGCAACCAATCACTTTTGCTTCCTCTACATATCTGCCTTTAATTGATGGCTTGTTAAAATGAGTTAGGAAGCCATAGGGATCTCAGCCTACATTGTGTGGACACAGCCATAACTTGACATGCAGAGAGTGGATTTAGAAATGCTTAGGCAGCATGGCTAGCATGGACATCTAGATAATTATTTTTTGCAATTGAAATTTTGTAATTGAACAGCTGACAAAATTTTAATTCCTCTTTTGTTCAGGAATGCATCCTGTACTGCATGTTTGGAAAATGTTATATGTGCCTATTTTCTAATTACTGTTAAAGAAGAAATACATAAACAGTAACTCTTTTTTTTTTTTTTTTAATATAATAACTGCACAGACACAGGTTTGGAAAGAAATTGAAGCATGCAGAAGTCTCAGGTGGTGTGAGAGAAATTTTCCTTCCATAGAGAAGATTTTTTTTGCCAAAAGGAAACTCCCTAGCCCTCCCCTCCCAAAATTGCAAACACCAAAAACAAAAGCACAAAACAACAAACCCCTTAAAAATATATTGCTGCTTTTGCATATCTTTACTTTCAGTAGCCTGTGTATCAGCAAGTGTCTTGTTTAGATACCCTATTAAGTCACAGGCTGATATCCTTGCTGATTTAAGTCTGTCTGTAGTGGTATACGATACAGACATTTCAGGTCAGCAAAAATGATCTGGAAAAAGAAAGCTTTATGACATTTCAGCACAAGCTATTGGATTCCTTCCATGATGTACCTTGTTTGTAATAGAATATAAAAGAAATGTCCAAATACTAAGGTTCTTTTTGACTTCCTGCCAGGGATTTTAGGGCCACAGACTCCCAAGTTGGAATAAACTAGTGAGGTTTTACCCACAGAAAACTGCTGATGCCATTTTTTGGATGAAAATGAAACACTGGAAGTCATAATATTTGCATTCTCTTCAACCACTACAGTTTTGTGTTGCTGCAGGCTGTGCTACAGAATTGAGTAACACTCAGACTTATCAGTAACGAAAGCAGGTAAACTTTTGCAGTCCTGAGTTATTAGCTCCCCAGATTTACCAAGCCCTGACATAGCTACTTCCACCTTTTATTTTCTGTAGCTCTGTATATTGCTCTTAAATGCAGACAGCCTTTGTTTTATTAAAAACAAAACAAACAAAGTAGCTTTTTATTTTTTTAAGCATATACGTGTCAAAATCAGATAATTAGCTTTTTAAGTACCTTGACTATAAATTGTTCCTTGAGAATGTGGTAATACAAACCTTCTGAATTTCTAAGTAGTTGAACACTAGGAATTTCGATTGAAAGGAAAAAATAGCAGGTGAAAGAGTAAGTACAACCGGACTTAAAAAGACTTAGCTTGGAAACAGAAGACTTTGTGAAGTGGGACTGCTGGACAAAAAGGGGGAGTGAGGAGGACCACAGTCAGGGAGAAAGCATTTCTCTTGAACTTTAGGAGCTATCATCTTTTCACAAAATTTCTCGCGGAAGTAAGTATTTCAAACAAATCGCCTTCAACAAATGTAGCTTTGAGGATTTGAGGTGTTGCTGTGCGGTGCTGGCTGTCACGCCTTTCTGCCAGCCCTGGTGCAGCAGTGGGGGTGACAGAAGGTGCCCATGCACTGGGCCCCCTTTCCTTACTTCATTAGACAGCCCCTGATATCTGCCCAATGCCCGAAGTGTGGAGCTTTTTTTCATGGGGGAAGTGTTTCCATGTGTCACCACTCGCACTGTAGCAGGCAGTTTGTGAAGGTCAGGCATTCTGGGGCTACAAGAACATTAACAACTGCAACTGTTTGCTTGGGGAACTCTGATGGGGGTCCAAGGCTCAGCAGAGTATTGAATTAAATGTAAGGAGAGCATGAGTGCTTCAAAAAATGCCCGCCAAATATTGTTTACAGATTTGTATTTCAATCATGTGGTTTGCTTACACAAGTCTTTGTATTTAGACTGAGGATTCTGCACCCACAATTTCTTTAATCCTGTCTCCTACAGATTTAAAAAAATTGATTTTTTTTGTTTGTTTTTGTTTTTGTTTGTTTTTTTGTTTGTTTGTTTTTTGTTTTCCAACTTATTTGTTTTCTCTGACAAGTTTTGATGTGCTCAGGCATGGAAATACTCTGAAGTTGAAAAGAGTAGGGATCAGCCTAAACATGTGCAGCGATCCTGTACTAATTTAATAAAAGCTCTTGATTTCTAATGGGGAGGCAGGAGGATGGAGCTGTAGGAATGCAGAGTTCTCTGAGTTGCATGTGTTCACGGAAACAACTCTGCCAAGTTCTCTTCCAGACATAAATTTATTTTACCACTTGAATTTCTTGATTTCTGTTTGGTGTATAATATTTATTCATACAGCCCCAAATTGTAGTACATTATCATAGACCGAAACATCTGTGCTTGGGGAATGGGAAAAACTAAAAAGTTGTAGTTACACCTTTAAAATAATTTTTCCAAAGTACATCTTATTTTGGGAGGACGAGGGAATCATAGTTAAAGGAACTTGCTTGCCATAAAGTGCAGCATGAACTCTGATTAAGCAAATTGCCCTATTTAGATTTTCATAAGGTCCATAGCAAAAATATAAGGTGAAGATAATATAGTTCATTTTTCAGAGGGACACGTGAAGCAGACACATAATGGCCGAACAGATAAAGGCGCTTTGCATGTTAGTGGAGACTTCACTGTAAAGCTTGCACTAAGTCAGTTTGCCGGTATTGCAGTTAAGGCTTTTCATCAGTCTTGCATTTGCATTACTTGGGTAGTTTTATTTCAGAAGTGCATATATCTCAGATAACCAATCAGTTTCATGTAACTGATCTGTATCTGTTTGTGATTCCACGTTCTTTACCTCCCACATGAGTTGTACCTTTCTTGTGCAAATAAGCTGCCGACACTGCCTCTTCTTGATCTCTATACTACAGATGTTTCCAATTAACTCTACTGTGACAGGCCAGGAGGATATAGTTACAGAGGTTGACAGGTCCCAGGGCCCTTGGAGGCACTGGTGTGTCACCTGACGCATTCCTTGTGCTAACATCTTTTTGGCAAGCTTTCCTAATTATTACAGCCAACCAATACCTCTGTGTTTAATATGAAGAGTGTGGAGTGATAGCATATAAAAGTCAACAAAGAATGCAGCCTTATGAGGATGGAAATGTTTCAGTATCTGTTTGATGGTTAGAGGCATTGATGATGCCATTATGCCCAATTTAATTTTTTTTCTGCATTGTTTTTCTTGGCACCAACAGTGCAATTACTCTTGCTTTGCTGTTTAAAGTCAGGAATAAGATTTCCTGAGATTTCCTAAGATTTCCTAAGATTTCCTGCATTTCTCTCCCCCTGGTAATTTATCAAAGCTTCATTATCCCACGGAAAGGACTGTTACATTATTTGTTTCTTGGAAGACTTAGATTGAAAAGATCATTGACAGCCAAACGTTAGCATGCCAGTCATTATGGGCTAACTTCTTTGTACAGCAGATTTTAAGTGGTGCATGTGCTGTATCATGCACCTTTTCTCACTCAAGGTTTCTTCTCAGACTGGATCGGAGAACCAGCAACTGGAGAGTATTTCCACACACATGGGGAACCTCTTGTGCTATATGAGCATGTCTGCTCCTTGATTCTGGGTGAACTTTGCATTTAAAGGCACCTGTAAAAGGTGAACAGTATTGATGAGGAGGATATTGCACCTGGAGATGGCTGGATATCCTGAAAATGTCTTCAGCTTGCTGCTTGATATTATCAAACAAAAGTGAAGGTACATACACACTTCAGTAATGAAAGATAGGAGATACCTTTCCAATACAGAAAGGCTGATACTTTCTTATACTTGGAAATGAGAACTGCCCATCTAATGAATTAAAGATTGGAAATCTCATTCTCTTAGATCTATCACTTGAGAATAAGAGTAATTATTTCCTATTGCTCTTCATGGAATACAGTTATAATTGCCTTAATGTAACAATGTTCACATTAACACTTAATTGTTAATGTCCTCCTAATTTGAGGAAATCATCATCTCTTCATATTTCATCACTAGAGAATGTTCTTACATTGAAATAGCATTTGGAATCACTGTAAAAGGGAAGAACTACTTATAATCTTTTGCTGGGAACGTGTAATTTAAATATATACTTCTTTTTCTCCTTGAAATTTTTTTCTACTGTGTTTTAGTTTGTCAAACTGTTTTTAGAGGCTAAATTGCACAGACAAAATTGATTATTGTATAGAAATACAGAATTACGTTCACTGGCAGAGAAGGGACATGACTTCCTCTGTCTTGTACTGGAAGACATATGAGGAAGAATGGAAAAATTATACCTTAGTCTGTCTTAGACTATCCACTGAGCACCAATGTTTATGCATTCAGGTGTATTGTATAAAGAAAGAATGGTCACAATGTCTCTGCACTTTATCAAAGCAAGCAAATTCTTTCCTTGAAAGTATTGAAGAATTAGTATCTTTGGTCATTAAAACAGTTAAAATAGTAAGGTCATCTCATCAACCTTAGCAACAACCCTGAGGATGGTTCAGATGCCATTCTGTCTGGTGAAAATGAGCAAAAGAGGAAAACGTGTGTAAGTCTAAGGAGGGGCACAGCAAAACAACACACATTTAACACTACCTAAATACAGTAGAGAGAATGTTCAGAATATGACAGTGGAGCAGCATATTCCTCGTGTTTTTCTGCCAGTCTGTGGATACGTTGCTGTTTGGACCAACTAAGGTGGAAGTTTTGTGCCAAACTAGTACCAAGTAAAAGTGTGAGACAACTCACTGGTATTTCCCTCTTCTCTTTGCTGTTTCAAAAGAAAATTTATCAAAAATAAAAATTTGTGTGTTTCTGTCCATCCTGACAGAGGGCCATAGGGAAGCTGGAAAGGTAAGAGGAAACAAAGACAGATAGGGGATTTCTTGACTGGAAAAACTCTTTCCTTCTGCTTCAAGTTACCTCACCATATTGGTTCAACAGGTTCCTGTACAAAGAGCTGTTCTCTTATTTCCTTCACTAAGAGGTTCTCCCATGGCTGTCTGAGATGGGGAAGCTGCAAATGGAGCAAAGCTTTCCAGGACAGGGCAGAAAAAAAATGAAAGGAAAACAGAGAGGAGAAAACCATCATTGTCTTACTTTCCTTCCATGGTCAGCTAGAGATTAGCAGACATTTTATTGTGAGGATATTAATGTCATATTGAAGAAAGATTTTGTCCACTAGCTGCCTAGAGCCAATGCATACCAATGCATAAATACCGTGCATACTGGTATTTAATTTTATTTCAACTATATCCTTTAGGTCCATTTTCACTAAATCACTAAATCACACTGCATCTCTGTTCTGTTTTGTTGGTGTACAAATGGTTAATCTTGGCCTTTAACATTTCAGTTCTCTAGATTTGTCAGAGCTGCTGATTTAAAGTTGGTTCAAAAAAACAAAATACATGTGTGTGCAAAAGGAAAGAGGAGGTGCGGGAGTGCTTTTACTGTAGGACCCCAGGGAACTCCTTGTAACGTAGGAGTATGATAGTTGAATACTGGAATATTTCAAAAACACCTTTGGAACGTGAGCCCACTCCTCTAAATAATGTTGATTGGCATGATTATGATTCTGGAATGTCTGTTAAAGGATCTCTTCCTTTCCCATTTCAGTGAGCTGAAATCTTACAAAGTAATTTACTGACAAGTGAGAAAATATAGAATTAATTTTCTTCTGTTCTCCTCATAATACAACCATTAGTTTGTTTTCTCAAAAATTTCTTCTCCCCTCTTTTTCTTGAAAGAACATGAAGTACATGCTAAAAATACTGTCATTAAAAAGAACCTTTTCCTTCTTTACCTAAGGAAGATTGTTTAAAATAAAATTTCCATTTTTTTTATCGTATCTGTCTTGCCGGTTTAAATCTTTGTTATAATTCCATTTTATTTGCTATTAATTGATTTTCAACTTTCAGACTTTGGGAAAAAAACATCTTCAAGAGTTCTCCTACTTAAATAAATAAGCGTCTGTGTTTTAATGTTCCTTTCAATATAATTCAAGACAGATTTTATGTAGATATATTTGTTCCATATAACCTATGCTAGCTGTGCACCTGACATGTATATTAGTTTTCTGTTTCAAGGCAAACACAACTGCAGTTCTGTGGAGACCAGAAGAGAAATAGTGAAACACATCCTTCTCATCAAAAAGGCAAATAATCCCATATCAATAACCTAGCAAACATGTTTCTTACAGAATATGTATATATATGAAAAGAAGATGCTGACCACATGAGATATGAAATGAGAATTTAAGTAACAAGCACCATAATTTTTTCTAGCTTCAATCATTTAGTAAGTGCTTGTCTACTCTGCAGTCTGGAAAAAAAATCTGTGTCTGGAAAACAAGCATTAATTTCTTTTTCCTCCTAATTTTTTTTTTCCTCTGTACTATTGCATCTGTTGAAACACTCTCTTCCAACATCCATGCAAATTTTAATTTGTGCTGGCTTCACAATTGTTCAAGTGATTGTCACAGCAAGTCCTAGAAGAATGTCTGCTGTGTGCCTGTGTGTGTGTGTGTTAGTACGACATATCCTAATGGACAAAAAAGACACATAAGCCCTGCTAAGAAATGTTCAAAAATAATTATCAGTGCAAGCGTATTTTGGCTTTCCTTATTTGAATTAACACATCTAATTGGGATGTTGAGCTTTACTTTGGCTATTTTTAGGCTTGTTCAAAGGCCCTGACTAGATATTTATGAATGCTTAAACAACTATGTGAGTCTGAGATTCCCTATACATGTGGGTGCCCATTCACTTGCTCTCAACTTCTTTCTCTGGGCCCCAGTTACAATTTCGAAACTGTTATTGTAGTCACAAGATACATGATGTGGTCTGTGCTACTTTGTCCTGAAGACCATGTAGGAGGGAGGGAGTGTAAAGAGCATGGGTATGCATTCCCTTCGTGGAATCTGGGAGGACTGTTTTGCCAGGACCTTGCTCTGGTTTTTCTCTACATTCTTTGCTGTCCCTAAGCTGTGAGACTGATGTGTTTTGACAAAATAATTTCATTAAGTGGAAGTCCCTTTAGAAAAACAGAAATAAAAATTGACAGGAACTCTACATGATTAAGTGTTCAGTGAATTTTTTCTGAACCTATGGTGAATTTACTTAGGAGCAAATTCTAATAAGTATTTTGATTATCTGCTTCATATGCTCTCAACTGGAGCAGTCGGAATTATCTCTTCAGTTACTATGACATGAGAACAGTCTGGGCTTGGCCAACACGTTAAACCATGTTTGCAGAAAGAATACATCAATGAATTTTCTTTGCCCAAGGTTTTGTTTTGAATTTTAAATAGATACCACAAGAGAATTTTAAATCTGTTGCATTTCATTCTCTCTTTTTAAAGAGGAGAAAGAAGTTGAAGAAGTTTTCAAGGGAATAGGAAGCAAGATATAGAGAAGTGTCACTTCATTTCTGAGTATTTCTTAAGTCAGTGTAAGACCATGCTAAACAGTAGAAGGAATGTAAGCAAAAAAAAGGAGCTGTATTTTTAAAAATCAATGGATTCAACAACATTCCTTTGTTTAGAACAGGATACATGTAGTCACTTGCTTGTCTTGTGAAAAAAGCAGTTGGTGGAAAAAGCAAAAATGTGTATTTAAAATGATCACTGAAGAAAGCATGTTAGTTATGTTAGGGTCACCAGTATAAAACTTTTGGTGCTGTTTTGCCCACACCTCCATGAACTGACATCAAAGATGAAAAAAAAAGAGTTTTACAGATACTATCCCTGAGTTATGAGGACACAAGTGGCCATGAAATGCCACTCATCCCTTAAAAAAAAAGAGCTTTTTAAGGGATGAGAAGCAGTAAACTGTTCTCCAAGTGTTTATCTCTTTGGTGTACATTTCTTTGTATGGAACAACTGACTGCCATATACAGTATTTGATTTAATTCCAGGTTCTGTAGAAGAAAGTAATAATTGAGATATTGAAGCAAGTTTATTTCAGCCAAAGTTTGTCCCATTTTTGTTGAGGAGATGCAACCTGCAGCAACTTTTTTTCCAAATTCAGGACAGTTTTGAGTGTGGTGGGAACCTGAATTGTATCTATTATATCAGTCAAGAAGTGAAATTACATGCCAGGCAGGAAATGGAAAGCTGCAGCACTTCATTGGCAAAACCAGGGCCAAAACACTTTGCAGTAACTTGCTCCAGAGCAAGAGTGCCTCTTATTTGTCTCTCAGTGAAATCGTGTGTAATAAATTTCCTCCTGATGCTGTATCAGCAAGTAATTGCTTCTACTGTATCTTAAAAGCTTTTTGTACTTAAAGTTCTTCAGTGCTCTTTAAATTTTATGTATTGCTTTGAGTAACTTTCCTTTACACTTAAACCCCCTCCTGCTTTGAAGCTTTACTGAAAGTGAACCTGCATAAGAAAATTACTGCTGTGCTTAGAAGAGGTTTGCCAGATAAACACTTCATTCCCAGATATATAGCTTAATAACTACATCTTTATACCTCTAAAACAGATCATGAATTGTGCACAATTGTAGCATTTTCAGATTAGAGCCTCTCGCTCCCTTTTTCTCTCCATGTTTCTTCCCTCCCCCTTCCTCAAAAGGAAGAAGAAAAATGGGATGGGGAGAGGTTTGTGAATTTATATAAGTAAAGCATATATTCAGCTGTTGTGTGGGGAAACCTATCCAACTATATCACTTGTACATCAATTCTGGCAGGCATTTTCTCAGCTATATTCTCTAGATCTAGTAATTCCACTGGTTACAGTCCTGTTTTATATCAATATTACATTCTTACACTGTCTGCAGTGTTAAGCCCTAGTGATTTTATTTCTAAATGTTTTTTTAGAAAACATATTTTTAGCTTAATCTATTTCCTTGCTGCATAGTGATTTAAGAGGTATTCTATCCATTTCTGAAATTTTTGGCTGGGAAGAGGCTTTTGGGATTGTTCAGAGAAAGGTCATACAGTTAAAAGCAACATTAAGTCTCAAACATACAGATAGGGCACCACTCCTTAAGGGAAGCAATTCAATGGTAATACTTCCTTGTATTTGTTAAAGAAAACTGTGTTTTTCAGGCACAGTGTTAGTGTCCAGCTGTTTTGAATGAACTTCTTAGGTTATATTGGTTTTCTGTTTTCTTTTTCTTGAAGCTGTCTTGGTAGAAACAGAAGTTTTCTGTTGTAAACAGAAGTTTTTCTGTTTTGTGAGGTGACCAGAGACTACTCAAAATCTGAAAAAAAAAAAAAAGAGCTTTAAAAGCACATGTGAGACTTATCAGAAAAATCACAACAGAAAGCCTAGCTACTCAGGTGCTGATTTTTTTTTAAACTTTATTTCTTAATCTGCAGCCAAAAAACAAGAGGTTCTGTGAAATCTAGTTTATGATACTGATAGAATTCTCAGTGATATTAATGGAAGCAGGTTCAGACCGCCTGTATTAAATTGTTTCTTATGCAACATTGTGGGTGGCATGCTTGTAACAAAGTTTGCAGTTGCATTTACAATACTAACACCAACTTATCAGTAGAGCAGATGATTTGTTTTCTGTTTGATACATTCTTCAATGCTTCAGCTAAAAGCTTACTATGTGAAGCTAAAATAGTACTGTCTTTGTCTTGTCAAATAAGTGCATGCAGTAAAGATCTTCAGCATGAAGTAAAATTACTGTAGTTTCATTGATTACCTGATATACCCAAGGTATATTAAGGCAAACCTAAAAAAAGAATGTTTTGGAAAGGAAATAATTGCAGGAAATAATTGATCAAGAAGTTACATTATGTAGGACACACTTGAATACGTGTAGCCTGAAGTGGAAAGTTCCTTCTCTAGGCCTTTTTCAGACCTCTAAGTATTTAGTGAGAAATTCAGAACTCAGTTTAACTTTCTACTGTACAATATTGCAGGAGCCACTGAATTAGTTAGATGGTTATTTAAAAGTATTGCCTGTATTAGATAATTGACTTTAAAAGTCAGCTTGATTAAATCAGTTAATCAGCTTTTTGTTGTACTTGTCTGCTGTGCTTCAAATTGATTGTTACTGTTGTCTGCTGCCTAAGAAGGCAGCCTGGATTCTATTGTCACTGTACTTTTTAGCTGCATGATGAGCAAGGGGTCATAGTGGGATTTCCCGGATGCAGGCATAGCCACAAGCAGCTGGCATGGGCCTGGGGTGTCCCGTCCCTTCTGGGAAGCTCTGAGAGGTGCAGGAGGTGAAGGGGAAAGCAGGTCTCCTGGTGCTGAAGCTGGGGGCGGTCACAGTCAAGTCAGCTATCCAGCTCCAGACCGTGAGCCGTGCATGGCAGTGGGAGATCTGTGCCGGGCTGCAGGGCGGGGAGGCTGATAAGGGGCTGTGCCACCATGGGCCATTGTCACCCCACTGGGTTGGGGATTTTCTTCCAGAGTGGAGAGGGAGAAAGGCCAGGCTGTACTTAAAACTCATGAGCTACCAAGAGGCTAAAAGCTAGAAAAAAGACACTTGTCCTGCCTGCAAATCCATTTAATGTGTCTAAGACCTGAGAGATTGACAGCATGTCTGCTGAGTGCCTCTGGAGCCAATGTAGGGCTGACAAAGCTGTACTAATGCATATCTAGCAGGACTTTATGAACCCAAGTGAATATATCAAAGTAAAATATCCAGTGGTACATTACCCAACTTTTCTATTACCCATATTATTTGCTTGCCTATTACCTTAGGTAATTCAGGGATGACAGTAGTCACCCAATTCTACTGAACAGCTTGAATGGTTAGTCAGAGGAAAAAACTACCCATGACTATGTATAAGGACTACATTCTTGACTGAGAATAAATTGCTGTCCATTGTGCACAGCCTGTGAATTGTTCAGAATTATACAATTGCTTACAGTTTTCATTTTGAGTAATGATTTGTCTGACTTATCCGAGTTTCAAAATAGATGTGGATGATCTAGATAACTGGAAATTTAAAAACTGCAGATATTCAGATGGATATACTGCTTTTCCTGGAGTGTTTTGTACCAAAAAACCAATCTATTTTTAGAAGGACTTTGATTTGGCTGGTATTAAAGATTACGTGGGGAAGATGTTCTCAGTTTTTCATTTAAAGTGATCAGAGTTAGTCGTAAAGGGAATGTGATTCAATGTCACTTCAATTACTGTTTTCCCCAGCAAATAATGTATTAACAATGCAAAGGAATGTTATATCAAGCATAGATGTTCTCTTTTGTATTTTTTCTTTGCTGAATTAAATCTTACTCAACTTTTCAAAAAATCAGTTACGCTGATATGATTTCTGTGTGACAGGCTGCTACTGAACTTCATTATTCATACAACATCTATGTGATGTTACCAAATCTATTTGTGCTGTATCCATTTTGCACTTAGGGATAGTTTGCATACTCTTATAAGCAAAAATAGTCACCTTGCAGTAGTAGAAGGTAAGGCAAAAAATGGATGGAGTCCACAACCTATTTCTTTGTGATAGTGGGGCTTAGTTTCATCCACTTTAAGGTTTTTTCTTGTCTCATCAATATCAACAAAGCAGGTGCTTAGTCAAAAATCAGATACTCTGATTTCTTTATGAATCACTCCTTTTGCCTTGTAAGAGGCAAAAAGTTAAATGAGGGTAGGAAGAGGTCCCTATCTTGTCTGATTGGTAGAAAAGGGCCATGCCTAGCTGTAATTGCTTATTGGATGCAATTTTGTCCAAAGCCACTGTCTTGGCAAGCCAGTCTTGCCAGACCCCGGGCTCTATTGTATTTCTTTTGCTGCTAAGATGCAGTTTATAGCATGAATGAAGGAGCTGTATGTTGTTACAAGCCTAGTAAGTATGGACAAAAAGAAATCTAGAAGGGGTTGCTGGTGTATTATCTGTGTTTAGGAGTTGGAGAATGTAAGCTCTGTGATAATTTCATATTCTAAATGTCCAGCTCTGTTTCCAGAATGGTCTCTGGAACATTTTTTCACAAGTCAGAACTAAGATGACAACTTGAAAGGTCAGGATGTGAAATCAATCAGAAAAGGATGTTAGAATGACTTCTGCAATTATGTCAGTGCTATTGGATGCAGGGCAGTTACTGTTCCTATCTACTTGTCCCATTTGCTTTCCTTGTAAAGTAAACAGGTGCACTCACTGACGTTTGGCACCTGATGCTACAAAGGTATCCAGTGAGGGCAAATTCCAGTATATTCCTTCTCTGACAGTTGTCACCCACCTCTGATGCATTTATTCTCTGGCATGGACTTTGCTCTCCCTTCTTTTTTCTCCCCCCTCATAACCTGATGAAACTTGCTCTCTGAAACTTTGTTTGATTTTATATCTAATTCTCAAAGGTGCTAAATACACTGGGAATTAAATTACAAAACTGATGTTACCACATGTACTGCAAACTAGATCCCTGAGGCATTTCATCGTAGTGCTCACTTGAGACTTTACAGTGTGGCAGCAGGGCTGTAAAGTGCCTAAACAAACATTATGCAGTTACTAAAAACAAAATAAAGTAATAGTAGTAAAATAGGTTAAAGAGGGAAGAAACTGTTCCAAGCAGGTTTCTAGGCAGAACTGCCAAGTGCTGCATATGCCTGGTGAAGTGCATTTGGCAAGCGTGTCCTTGAGACCTGATACAGTCTGCAGGGAGTGCAAGGAATCCCCTGCCATTCATCCTGACCACCAAACAGTGCTGTTCTGCCGGCTGGATCCCAGACATAGAGCTAAAGCCACACCCAGGTGTGTGGAAGGAATGGAAGAGGGACATGGAAGAGAGGGTTGCTGCTCTCTGGAGGGGTCCTTAGCCATGTAGCAGGTAGGCAGCTGGGGCAGACATATGCCCTACGTATCAGTTCTGGGGTGAAACACAGTGCAGAAGCAGGCATGGAAAAAGAGGAGGAGGAGGAGGATGCTTTGGACTCCTTTTGACCTCTGAGCCCTTGCCCAGCTGAAATAGATCTCTGTGACATCAAGTTCTAGTCTTTTGTTAGCATAATCTTATTCTCCATCTTCTCATTGCTCCTTTTACGTATTATGTTCACACACTAATATGCATCAAACACTTGTTTGTTATTTCTTGTAATATATTCTCACCCACTCTCCATTTGTATGAGGGCATTACTGCCTCTTGTGAAAGGAGTTGGCTTCTAATATGTTTGTTCCTGAAATGTCTCCTAGAATTTATTGAGAGAGGAAGATAATCAAATTGTTTCATAGAGTTCTATTTTTCAGCTGTTTTTCATTGCATGAAAATCATAATTAAAACTTAGATTCAGGTGGACTAAAGGTATCCATAAAGTTGTGTTCAATACATTGAGCAGTTTTAGGGAAAACAGTTGCAAAAGCCGAAACAGTCATTTCTGCATGCAAAAAGGAAATTTAAATTTTAGATAATATTAATTAAAATTATAAGAGTAAAATTCTTCTCTTGTTCAAACCAAAAAGTTACCTGCACAACAATAATGCTTACACATTTATTCATCCTACATGCTACTGCAGGCTCTTTCCAGCTGATGCCTGTGGTGAGTGCTTTAGCAAGGAAATAGTCTTATGTGAGAGTCTCTATATCATCTGACTGTATGAAGAGATTTGGGTGAAGTTCAGGTGGCAGAAACTACTCATGATGTTGGCAAGTCTCCTGTCTGTGCAGCTGTTCAAATTGCATTGCTGAAAGCAAAACTGAATGTTGAAATTGTAGGAATAGCACATAAATCTGAAAGTTGGCTGTACTGCTCCTCTCATCTTCCTAATAGGATATTTATGTGTCCTCATAGTATCCAAATGGTTCAGTCATCTGTGGTTATTTTCCCACAGCAGTGATATACTGCTGTTTTTACCAGAGAAAACCCGAGACAGGACTGCACACGGGAAGTTTGTTACGTGGCCAACACTCGATCATGTTTGATCAGGTCCCTTCTCTACCACTTGGTGCTTTGTCCTCTCTCATGGAAACTGTCTACCTGCCTTTTGGTTCTTAGCCATATCAGCCTTCCTCAAACAAGGAAATAAGGTGGATAATCAAAGTAGGGTCTAACTTGATGTGTTTATTAGTGCATCTTCATTTCCAGTGTCTCAAAATACCTTGATGAGCTGCTTCTTTATGCCAACATTGTGCAGAAATAGGAGATTTTTGCAGAAGAAAACAGGGCTACAGGGAGCCCCTGTAGTAGCAATCTCATCTTTGTGCTGTGACACTTGGTGCTCATCGCCTAACGGGTCTCAATCAGAGTAATACCTAGTCAGGTACTAAGTGGCTGGGAGGTGCAATCCTCTAAGTATTTGAGATCCTGCTGAGAAGTCTGTAGGTGTGGCAAAAGGCTTCTGTTCACTTTCCCGGTTGGTAAGTTAGAGGGGTGAAGGCTTAAAAGCCATCTGCTGTTGCTTACCTTTCCTTCTCTGGGAGCTGTGTTTGAGTCAAATGAGCCTTGCTCTGGAGAATGTCATCTGTATGGAAAATAACAGCCTTGATTTGTTAGAGCTTCAGACTAAAACAGAGAAGAGTGTAGAACTAATGTCTCTGTCCTGAGATTAGGAACACAGTATCTTACAGCCCTTTGCTGCAAATAGTGAAGCAGTAGAACTCAGCGCAGTTATTCTACTGTCAATGAATCTGTTTGATGTTGATCTGCAAAATCCATCAGGGCAGGCTGTAAACAAAAATGTGAGAGTTTTGTGGATCCTGGATGTAACCCAGCCAGCCCGATCCAAAACATCTCTGCTGAACATTTATTGGTGATGTAAATCTTAGCCCTACTGACAAGGGGGGTTTAGAGTGCAAAAACCTAAGTTGTTTCCTGAAGCTGTAATAAGTCAGTGAGTAAGGAAACACTTCTGCACTGACCCTTGTATGAGACTACTTGTGGGTCATCAGTGCTTTGGTTAAGCTCATAGAAACATCTGTTTACACTGAGATTTTACTATTTCTACCAAGAGGATGTTTAAGTTTTCTGCAGTCTTAATGGGTACTGAAAGGTCTGGGATGTGTCTTTCAGCTGAAACAAACACTGAGTGCTACAAATCTTGAAAGTAGTGCAGCTTCATGCCCTACTTCTTCAGGCGAACCTTGCCTGGCTATGTGGCAGTTCTGTGAGCAGATTGCTCTTCTGCTGTCTGTAGTGTTGCTTATGTTGCTTATGTGCACACTCCTTATGTTGCACACTGCTTTTGAGGGCTGGAGAAAGCCTTTAGCCCAGACACTGATTTTTGGAGTTGAGGAGAGTGCTGCAAACAGTTTACATAAAAGTTCAACCAGCACCTCTCTGGAGACTGGGAACTAGGTGATAAACAGAGGAGCAAGATCTGGCTCAGCAAGGCTGGCTCAGATTCTGGCACTGGCCAGGCTTTGTAGGAGCACAGACAATTCCCTTGACTTCTGCTATCAGTCACAGCAATGTAAAGCAGCAGACATCAATTTAATAAATTTTAAAAGTAATGCAATCAGATGTTTATTTAATTAGCTATTAGTTCTAATTACAGTATTGTTGAGTGGTTTACTGGATTTCATATCAGAAAGTTGCTACAGGACTACTTGCAGTAATATGTATAAATATATATTTGTTTACCCCAAGGTAAGGTGTAGGAGGTGAGTGTGCCTATATATGTATTAAAAACAGACTGAAAATTCCTGCTAATAAAACAAAATTATGCAGGTGAAACCTAAACTGAAGAGTCAAAACTGGAGGTTCTGCTTCAGTAAGCCAGTGTTATCATATACTATGGAAGCTGGAATGCCAGTGTTAACTGAACCAACATGTTGGTTTTACAGTTCATTAGCAGTCTTGGTGAAATGAGCAGCTCACACAGAGCCATCTGAAAAAGCTTCTGTTTCTAGAATACTTTGAGCCCCAACTACAACACTGAGGAGAGACAGCTGGAGGGAGTTGGGCTGGGAAAAAGCTGTTTTCTTTTTTGGTACTTGTGCAGAATTCTTAGTTGCCATTTCAAGAAAATTTCTATTTGGCATATATGGTCTCCTGACACATCAAGGATCTATAAACTAGGCCTGCAGTAAGCTCTTTCACACATTTATCCATTCCTTCTTTGGTTAAATTATTTCCGGCAGCACGCTTGACAGCTGTAAATGCAAGAGTTCTGCACACCTCCCCCCAGAGCAGACCCACGAGACTTGTGAGTGCGTCTGGGCACAGATACACACAGCTAGCTGATTCTTGTTTATCCTGACTAGAAGAATGTAAAAAATGTGCTGGCTTTCAAGGGTCAGAGGCTAAAATATGGATGTGTTTATTGCATATTTTAGTTGTCCCTTTAATAGACAGTTTGACACATTCTTTTGGTGAACTTTCTGGAAGACAGATAGCTCAAAATGGGCACAGGAGAAATTGCTCCTGTCAGGATCCCCATATATGTAATTACCTTCAGGTGTCAAATGTACTTAGTTACCGTTGATTTTAATTTTTTTTTGCTGTTTAGATATTTATGACTTGTTGTCGATGAGGTATTTAATTTTATTAATGTGGACATATGTAAAGGGAGGACATGAAATATCAGTTGTTTCAGACTTTGCTTTCCCTAATGAAATGGCCAGTATCACAATGTAGATAATTGTTTTAAAGACATGCTTTAGGTCCACTTTTTCAGTCAGCTCTGTGGAGGGATGCCTAGATCTTCTTGCATAACTGAAGCACTGAAAGCTGCCCTTAAGGCTTTTCTTCTCTCTGTGTTATAGCTAGATCATTATGAAAAGCTGTTTTGAGCTCCTTTGTT